>JAOVVI020008414.1:3447-14205 GCA_028571085.2 Nepenthes alata
AAGGCCAGACATAACACATGATGTGGGTACAGTCATCCATTGTCTATCAAACCTAGGAAAGGAGCACTGGTCCGCGGTTAAGTGGATTATGAGATACATTCGATGAACTTCTAAGAAGTGGTTGTGTCTTGGAAGCGACGAGCCTCAGTTGGTGGGCTACTCGGATGCTGATATGGCGGGGGACATTGATAGTCACAAGTCCACTTCAGGATACTTAGTAAACTTTGCTAGAGGTGCAGTTTCCTGACAGTCCAAGTTGTAGAAGTGCGTCGCCCTTTCTATTACAGAGGTCGAGTACATTGTCATGACAGAAGCTTGTAAAGAGATGTTGTGGATGAAAAAGTTCATTTAGTAATTGGGCCTTAGACAAGAAAAGTATACAGTACTTTGTGATAGTCAGAGTGTCATACATCTCTGCAAGAACTCCTCATTTTATTTTAGATCGAAACATATCGATGTTCGATATCATTGGGTGAGGGATGTGCTTGAAACCGGTCTATTGTCACTAGAAAAGATTGGCACTGAAGAGATTGGGGTGGACATGATGACAAAAATTCTGCCGAAAGGGAAGAATGAATCTTGCTGTAAGCTGGTTGGGCTAATGACTTGACTTTTCCACAGTCGTGAGGGGAAGTTTATTATGAGGTTACTCCCATGTGAAAGTCCTAATGACCGGAGGACTTAGACGGAGCTCATGGCTTGTGAAGCGAATAAGTAGAAGAAATTCCGATCAACAAAGTTGACCGAAAATAATTAGACGGGCAGCAATGTTTAATCAATATGTTGACCGACGGGTAGCATAAGCTGCCCTGCATTGTTGAAAGATCCCTAAAGGACTGCAGACCGATCTCCTAAGGGATTGGCGGTCTTGTGGAAAGGACTATCAACGGGCGTTGACCGGTCTTGTGAAGAACGCGGGCGTTGTAATGTTGTCCATCCGTCAGGAAATCCAGAATGGTGCCAGCTCAGAAGATCTTCTGAGTGTATGTAATCTCAAACGGTTATACAGGATCCGTTTTTATACAGAGTATATTCATATTATTGGCAAGGAAAGATTTTATCGGGGAATAAAGAATATTCCTCAAATTTGCTGAATATTGGCGTCTGTTATTTTAAGAGTATGTGAAGGTGAAAAATTAGAGTGAGTGAAAAGACTGGAAAGAAAAGAGAGAGTTGTGAGCAAAAACGAAGTGTATTTTTATATTACTTGTGCTTTGTTCTACGATATTCTTTCTCTTGTGCCAGTGTAATTGTGGGATATTATTTCCAACCTCACACATAGTGAAATCGGTTCGTGGACGAATGTCCCGAGGTTTTTTCCTTGCTTGATAAGGGTTTTCCACGTAAAAATTTGCGTGTTCTTTTTCTTCTTCTTCATTCCTTTAGCGTGTCTATTTGTGTGTGGAGTTTGACGTCCTGCTGTCCGTCCAATCACGTCTCTTTTGAAACAACATGTCATCAAGTTGTCAGGTCAAAGTATAATGCTCTGAACTCTTGGTGGCAACCAATGGCCAATGCTCCTGGCCATACTTTGGGGGCATATGGAACAATAGGAATAACACCACTTGTAAGAGCAACAGTTTGAGGTGGGTCGGCAGCTAGTGTTGTGGAGTGCATTTACCATGTATTATATTCATAGGACTGAAATAAAGACGCACATCAGGTTGGGGGAGGTGGTCTTCACCGAAGGACATTAGTGTTGCAGTCAATGTGGGCGCCTCTTTGAAGCAAAATGAAGATTTGTCTTGTGTGGGTTTTATTATCAGAGACAATACCGAGGAGTTTGTCACTGCTGTCCTGCTAATGCCTAAGAACGTGCTCTCTCCATACTCCGTAGTCGCGATGGCCTGCCATTTGCTGCAAAATTGAGTTGCACCTCTACAGATGGTTAACCCACCTCACATTATTGAAGAATTGCTTTGGTGATTAATAAAATCTAATTATCTTTTGGTGTTGGGGGGCTGGACGATGGGGAGCATAGAAAGCTAATTTTCTTATGGTCCATCCTATGAATATGTTAACATATTGCCACCACGAAGTTAATAAGTAGGTGAAGATCAGAATGGAGAGCCATTTCCCCATGCTCCGTCCCATCTAGCAGTTGTGCTTACAGTTGGGTTCAGAATCCATCGTAATATGACATATCAGCAGAGTGCATGCTGAGAAACTCGACAACATGATTCCGACTTACCAAAAGAGTTTCCTAATTAAATAGTGAGAATTGTCATCAGAATGTCAAAGCTATGAGATTTGGAGGCAAGGCCTACATATTACTATGAAAAAAGGGTGGACTGACTAGTAGAAACTTAATGGGTGGCAGGTGCTAGCTTTTTTCAGCAATTCAACAACACTTAAAAGAAAGGAAAATAATAAGAAGAATTGAAAGACTACAAAAGAAGGCAGTAGAAACCGAAATTCGGGTAAAGTTTTCTTTGTGAGATCGCAATCCCGAAACATGATAATTATGAAGTAATTACATAGATGATAATTATGATTATGTTTAAGAAAAAGAAAAAAATAGGTACCGAAACAAAAAAGGAGCAAAATAGGTAAAATGGAGGACCGGTGCTCCAAGCATGCCCAAGCGTAGGGGAGGCGCAAATAATATAACCGTCCCGCCTAAAGTGCGCCTAGGAGGAGTGGGGGCGTGAATGGTGCGACGGTTGGCGTTCGGTTGGCACTCGAGTATATAATAATAATAATAATAATAATAATAATAATAATAATAATATAACGATGGAAACAAAGAAGCAGAGTGGGAAAGGGGAACTGAGCAGGGTCCCTCACGTGATCCCCTTTTCTTTTGCTTTAAATTGGGCTTTTTTGGTGTTTTTAGGAGAGAGAGGGAGCTGGAGCCCAACAGCAGCACGAAGAGGAAGAGAGAAGAGGGAGAGAAAAGGGAAGAAAGGGAGAAATCTATTCGTTTTGATCCGATTTGGGTAAAAATAATTGTAGATCAAGCTCAAACAAGTGTATTCCGAACGTTATCTTTCTTTTTTTATAGCTTTTCAGTATCTCCAAATTTGTATTTTTGCTCATCATGTTTATCCATGTTCCGTATAAATAAAGTATGTTTCTCCTAATTAATCGGATAGATTTTATATTTACCTATATATACTACAACGTATAGCTTTGATTTCATGTATATACATGTATTTGGCATTCGTTTTATGTCCGAAAGTTTCATTGAAACCCTAGGAATGAAAATTTAGGGATTGGTGTTTAAAATCTATGAATTTTAACATGTAAATGTTGATTTGTAAATGGGTAATGTCTATGTTATGATTTGTATCTGAAAAAAATTACGTGGAATTATACTGTTGGATTACTGAGGATTTTTGAAGAAATCTGAACAAATATTTGTATAGTTCTGACTAACTTTCAGAAGAACGATAAACTATAAACTAAAAAATAAGAAGAAAAATATGTTCGATTCTGTTAATTAGGACCTAGGATTGATATACAGTTCGGTAAAGTTCTCAAACATGCCTTAGAACGTTATGGTGGTAATCAAGGATGACTCTATCTATAGAATTATATATGGTTTGCCCTTCCTCAGGGCATTAACCTAGAGGAAAATTTTCTATTTCTGGCCTACATTCGGGAGGCATTTCTGCACTAATCCCACGAGATGGGATATCACTGTTTCTCTTTCTGACCTTGAATTTTATGGAGTGAATACAATCTATCCTCGATTATTTGCTCTCTTGACTAGTAGGGCATACTAGTTTGGTCCTTCTGATGATAAAAAATAAATTTTTCTAGAAATTGAGTTTGACTCTGATTTTTTGATTTCTAATGTCTATTTTATTGAGTTATGTTTTCCGAAACATGTTTATATTGTCCAAAGTATATTTATATTGATTTATGTTTTCTTATACTTCCATGTACCTCTCTATTCTTGAATGATTTCAAGGTTCTATTCATTTGTACTAATCTGCAAAAAAGCATTATATTTGCATGTTTTTACTATACCTTGCTGGGCTTCGACTAACTACTTTATTTTTTTCCTTCCAGATGATACAATAGAATTAGTTCCCGTTTGCGGCGTCCGAACGCTCAAAAACGTCCCCTGCCACTGTTCATCTGAGATTGAATATAATTTTTGCATGCTTCCCTCGTAATAAATTGTCATGTGAGTTATGACTAATTGTTTATGTGTACTTGTAAGTCCCAAAAATATGTATTTATACTCCATTTATAAAGAAATGCGTTTTGGAAGACCCCCAAAGTGAGAATTTGCGTGATGTGGTAAGAAATTCTTATTCCTCCTATACATTATGATATTTGTACATTTGAATAGACTTAAGAGAGACTTAAGCCCGAAGGAAAGAATGTAATCGAAAAGGTAATCAGACATGTAATTGGAGAAAAGTTTACAATGAGTATGCATGAACGTTTGATTCTCTCGGATGGAGATAATATGAGTTGAAATGAGTTATGGTGAACTTTTCCTCACATGATCAAATAAAATGTGAAATAATGAAACTAGGGCCATAGACTATGTTACGATGGGTGATATTCTTAGGCTTGACGTGAGTATCATAGTGAAGACTCAAGAATTACTCTAGCCAAGTATCATGGCTACTTATGGAAGCAGGTGATGTTCTTATCAAGATTTAGGATATTACTATGGAAGGACAAGAATTGTCTCTTGACCGCGGGAGGGAAGGGTAGTGGATGACCCTGCTATGCCACGTGGTGACGGGCCTAGATTGGCCAAATGATGCTGGTGATGGCAGAACGATGATAGACATTGAATATGTCATATGACCTTAGATCATGAGGGTTTATGATCCATTTCTCGTCTTTCCGCATCTTTTGTTAATAATGCCTACTGACCCTGGTCCGCAATGAGTAATGTAAATGATAAAAATGAATAAGACGTAACTGATGTAAACACGTGAACTAGACAATTCCAGACGTCTCCTTTTCTCTCATGTTTCCTCGTTATTGTGATCATATATCTTTCCCACCCAATTATTGCTTTCACTTTTATTTGCCCATAGTTAGTTATGTATGATTTCATTTGCTAAGCTATACGCTCACTCCTGCTATATCTCTTTCAGATGAGAACACACTGATACCCGACGAGGCCGAGTAGGCTATAGGAGCGTGATAGGCAGTTGATTACCTGGACAGAGCTTGAGGACTTAGCTTGATTATATGTATGAGAAAGGAATTTTGTCATACTTTTTGTAAACTGTATAAGTCATGTTCTTGGTGATTAATGATGTTTGATGTGGACGAATGAATGATTAGTTTTCGCTGTATATTTTAGTTTTATGCTTTGACAGGTTTTTCTTATTGTGGTTATGATCGGGGATCCTAGTTGGCATCCCTCCTGACCGGCATTATACCGTAGTTATAATGTCGATGCCACCCCTATTGACATGGCGATTGGATCCTGTATAGTGTGATGAGTTGTGCAATTATGTGGTTTGTATTATAGAATTTATTGCAGGCTATTGTAAAGGGTTGATTTACAGGTATTTGTATTTTGATAAAACGTCCGATTTACAAACGGAACTCTACCAAATTTTCTATAAAAATTTATAATATTAATTATGGGTACTAATTTTTATTTTTGTTGATGGAGGTTATTTAAAGGAAAATAATCCGATCTGTTACAGTTGGTATCAGAGAAGGGATGCCTTAGGATTGATCTGAATTTATGCGGAAGCCTAGGATGGAATAGGTTAAGGCCAATTGAGTGAACGTAGGATAGTTAACTTAAGTACTCTCACTTAGGATGTTTTCTTTAATCACGTATGGGTTAGTGTATCTAGTAACGTTGCAGTAAGGGGGTTTAATCTTTGGCTCAACCGATTGTTCTTTCTCTTTCAGTGGTGACTTCTAAAGTTGGCTATGCCGCCCATACGTCAAGGTTTACAAAGGGATGATTAACGCCGAGACTGAGAGGCAGAGTATCTGAATCTGTTGGACCGTCTTATGAACATCATTGAGAACATGGAACAACAACATCTTGCCCCTGTTCCTGCTCCGACTCCCATCCAGGCTCCTGTTAATCCGGGGCCATCCGCCTATGATCACTTCGTTCAGGAGCAAGTGCCTGCGTTTCTAGGAGAGCCTGACCCGATTAAGGCAAATACGTGGCTAGAGAGCCTGAAGAGGGTATTTGCTGTGATTAGATGCCCCCGAGGAGGATCAAGTACTGTTTACGTCTTACCGGCTAGAAGGTGAGGTGCACCATTGGTGGCAAATGAAGAAAAGAGCACTGGGTGTACCGGAGGCCGAGATTACCTGGAAGATATTTGAGGATACATTCTTAGAGAAACATTTTCCATCTAGCCTCCGTATTCATAATGAGGAGGAATTTTTCAAACTAAGGCAGGGAAACTGGACAGTGGCGGAGTACGACACTAAGTTTTCGGAGTTGTCATGGTTTGCTCCTTACATGGTTGAAGATGAAGAAAGGAGGACTAGGAAGCTCTTAACGGGCTTGCGGGATGACATCCGCAAGCAACTGGCGACCCATAAGTTGGCCACCTATGCAGATGTATTGGATCAATCCTTGATGTACGAGCAGGAGAATGCAAAAGAAGAATTTTTCAAGAAGAGATCATCAAGTAAGAGTGGGGCTAGTGCTTGCTCTGGGGCTAGTTCGGGAAGATCATTCAAGAAGTCTAAGCTATCAGATTTTAGCAAGAAGAGTGCCCCGTCCCGATCACCCTCGTCACAAGCTTCAGGGGGCCCGTGTTTGAAGTGCGAAAAGATGCATGGAAATAGACATTGTCTTTTTGGGACTGGTTCTTGCTTCAATTGTGGCCAGGTAGGGAATAAAGCCAAGGAATGCCCTCAGTCACCGAGGGTCCGAGCTCTAAAGCCGGCGGTGAAGGGTAGAGCTTTTACAGTATCTGCTAGTGAGGCCAGAATATCAGATGAGGTGGGAGAAGGTATACTTCCTATTTGTGGTATTTTTTGTTCCGTACTTTTTGACTCTGGGTCCACCCATTCATTTATTTCTCATCGACTAGCTTGTTATATTACACCCTCTCCCGTGACCATTGATTTTTTTCTTGGTTGTATCCACGCCCACGGGATCTTCTATTGTGACTGACATATCCTACCTAGGGTGTATTGTGGAGGTGAAAGGGCTTTCTCTAGTTGTTGATTTAATTCTTCTAAATATGCATGATTTTGAAGTTATTTTGGGTATGGATTGGTTATCCAAGTATCACGCTACCATTGATTGCTTCCACAAAAGGGTAGGCTTTGCTATTCCAGAATGCGAACCTTTTTATGTTCAGGGAGTTCGGAGAGTGGAACTGTCTAGTTTTATTTCTACTTTACATGTTCGCCATTAATTGAGAAGCGAGTGTGAAGCCTTTTTGGCTTATGTCAATGTGGTGGGGAGTCGGGAGATGTCCGTGAAAGATATTCCGGTGGTATGTGAATTTGAGGACGTGTTCCCTGACAAGTTGTCTACTCTGCCACCACACTATGAGATCGAATTCGGGATTGATCTCATGCTGGGATCGGCACCCATATCGAAGGCCCCCTACCATATGGCTCCTGCTGAGCTGAAGGAGTTGAAATAGCAGTTACAAGACTTGCTCGATGCGGGTTTTATTAGACCCAGTGTTTTGCCGTAGGGCGCTCCGGTCTGATTTGTCAAGAAGAAGTATGGGGCCTTGAGACTATGTATAGATTATCGCGAGATGAATAAAATTATGATCAAGAACAAGTATCCTCTGTCGCGGATCGATGATCTCTTTGACCAACTGCAGGGGTCCCTAGTGTATTCCAAGATTAATCTTCAGTCGGGGTATCATCAGTTTCGCATTAAGCAAGAGGATGTTGCAAAGATAGCTTTCTGAACGAGGTATGGTCACTACGAGTTCTTGGTGATGCCTTTCGGATTGACTAACGCTCCAGTCGTATTTATAGACCTGATGAACTGGGTCTTCCAGCCATTTTTGGATAAATTTTGTTTTCATTGATGATATTCTAATTTACTCCGAGGATCGCATCGAGCATGAGGGGCACTTGAGAATTCTGCTACAGACTCTTCGGGAACACCAGTTGTTCACAAAGTTAAAGAAATGCGAGTTTTGGCTCGACAAGGTGGTGTTCTTGGGCCATGTGATTTCTGATGGAGGAGTCTCGGTAGACCTACAAAAAATCAAAGTGGTGATTAATTAGGGTCGACCGATGACCATGTCGAAAGTCTGAAGCTTTTGGGGATGGTCAATTATTATCGTCGTTTCGTGGAGCAGATAGCCTTATCCCTCACCCGTCTGACCAAGAAGGAAGTGAGCTTCGTCTGGATCGAGGAGTGTCACTAAAGCTTCCAAGAGCTGAAGGATCGGTTGACGACTGCCCCGATTTTGACTCTTCTTGATAATTTCGGTGGGTATGAAGCGTATTGTGATGCTTCTAAAGTGGGACTCGAGTGTGTCCTTATGCAAAGGGGAAAAGTGGTTGCTTATGGGTCTCGACAGTTGAAGACTCATTTGAAAAACTATCCGACTCACGATTTGGAATTAGCCGCTGTGGTTTTTGAATTGAAAATCTTGAGGTACTGTTTGTATGGCAAGAAATTCCTAGTGTACTCCGACCACAAGAGCCTCAAGTATTTGTTCTTGTAGAAGGAGCTGAATATGAGGCAGCAGTGATGGATCGAGTTTCTCAAGGATTACGATTGTGAGATTTAGTATCGATTGGGGAAAACAAATGTTGTCGCGGATGCCTTGAGTCGCCGATCTTGTTGAGTGGCGACAATGTAAATTAAGCAGATGGAGTTGCTAGACTGCTTGAAGTCTTATCATATCCAACGCTATATCATGGGCAACAGGATGATGTTATCATTTCTGCAGGTGCAGCCCGAGATCCTCCAAAGGATCAAGGAAGGGCAAGTGAATGACCCGTTCCTAATGGACATCGCAGGAGACCTTGGAAGAGACTCTCGAGTTGATTTTAACATGCGTATTGATGGAATCTTGAGGTTTAGGAAGCGACTGTGTGTACCGGATGTCAAGGAGCTGAAGGAATAAATAATGAATAAGGCATACAGGACTCGGTACACGATTCACCCCGGTATAAACAAAATGTACCAGGACTTGAGGAAAATGTTATGGTGGAGGAACAAGCGAAGGGAAATTGTGGCTTTTGTTAACTGATGTCTTGTCTGTCAGCAGCTGAACGCTGAGAGGAGGAAGCCTTTCTGGATTATTGCAGCCTCTGTCCATTCCCAATTGGAAGTGGGAGACCATCTCAATGGACTTTGTATTAGGATTGCCTAGAACTTCAAAGAATAATGATGCGATTTGGGTCATTGTGTACCAACTGATAAAATCTGCCCATTTTATAGCCATTCGGACTACATACTCTCGTGATTGTCTAGCACAGCTATACATGAACGAGATTGTGAGGTTGCATGGTGTGCCAGCATCTATTATGTCTGATCGTGACAGCATGGTTGTGCCTGCTGTGCACTCAAGCCTAGGCTCGAGCGCAAAAGGCAGTAATGTAGTGCTCCCTGCACGCCTCAGCGCGCTCGTGCGCGGCACGGGTAGAGAGGCTATGCTCGCTGCCTGCTCGCTTGGCGCTCGAGCGCCTGGTGATTATAAAGATGCGGCTTGCTTTGCGTATTCTCATTTCCCATGCTTCAAAACCCTTCTAGAGAGAGAGCGCCGGTTCTAGAGAGTGAAAGGAGGAGATTGAGGCCGTGGAGTTCGAATCCGTCCGAAGGCTAGTTATAAAAGTGGTAGTACGCATCGAGGCAAGTGTTCTCATACTCACTAGCTTTTCTCTTTCGATGTTTATTCGTTTATCTTCCGGTACTTGCATGTCAATACCCATCCAAACCATGAAAAATATATTACCCGTGCCTTGAGACCAAAGATTATGTAGTTTATTGTCCGATTTGCTCACCGATCCGTTCGGTGGAGTCCCACCAAACCCTAACCCACGTGAAATAGGGAGTTTCCCATTTCTCCTCCGTGTTTTGTTGAATTGATCCAAAAATGTGAATCACTACATCCTAATTACGTATATATATCGGCCGTACGATCGATCTCGCACGTTTTGACCCGTTCACGGCGTCCGAACCCTCTAAACGTGCACTGTTATTGTTCATCCGAAAATAAATGGAAAATTTGCATACTTCCACATTCGTATTATGTTGAATTGACCTCAAAATATGAATCACCACGTCCCAAATATGCATATATATTGACTGTACGTCCGATCTCACCAGAATCGACCCGTTCTCGGCGTCCAAATGCTCTAAAACGTCCCCTGCCACTATTCATCGAAGATTGAATATAATTTTTGCATGCTTCCCTCGTAATAAATTGCCATGTGAGTATGACTAATTGTTTATGTGTATTTGTAAGTCCCAAAAATATGTCTTTATGCTCCGTTTACAAAGAAATGCATTCTGGAGGACCCTAAAGTGAGGATTTGCGTGATGTGGTAAGAAATTTTATTCCTGCTACACATTATATGGTATCCGTATATTTGAATAGACTTAAGAGAGACTTAAGCCCAAAGGAAAGGACGTAATCGAAAAGGTGATCGGAAATGTAATTGGAGAAAAGTCCACAATGAGTATACATGAACGTTTGATTCTGTCGGATGGAGATAATATGAGTTGAAATGAGTTATGGTGGACTTTTCCTCACATGATCAAATGAAATGTTGAATAATAAACTAGGACCATGGACTATGTTATGATGGGTGATATTCTTGGGCCTGACGTGAGTATCATAGTGGAGACTCAAGGATTACTCT
>JAOVVI020008415.1:0-14204 GCA_028571085.2 Nepenthes alata
TGGGAGAAATCCTGCCGGACCCTTCACCTCTTGTTCTTTGTTTGTGTTGTGCAGGCCCAGGTTCACTCTGACGGAGACTGGATCCTTCATCTGAAGCCCCCGCGTGCTTGGAAATACGAAGGCTCCCCAATCCGTACAACAACCTTGGGCTCGGGACGCAACAGTTTCAATGGGACATTTGTTAGGCATCACTTGGTCTCTTATAATTCAATCAAAAATTAATTATTTTGACCTAAAATTATAATCGACCATAATATTTTTATTAATTTAAATTAATTAATCATTATTAAAAAATATATTTCGAGACCATAGATGTGACAATAATCATTCCAATAAAGTATAAAGTTATCAATAAACGATAAATAATCGGGTAATAAATTTTGAACTGTATAATGGGTATATATTAATTCGTTAGTAATAAAATAAAATATTTTTAAAAATATTTAATCAATTCAACTATCTTTCGATTGATATTCATAATTAGTTTGATCATTGAGATATTTTTATTGTAAAAGATAGTTAAAATAAAATAAAAAGAATATAGTGTGTCCAATATCTAGTAAGTAGATTTCTTTAGTTAAAATAAAATTGATCTTTAGTATTGTAATAGTATTTTTGAATATTTTTACATACTTAGATTATAAGTATTTCTGTACGTAACTTTTAAACTTATAATTTTCTATCATAAGAAAATAATTTTTTGAGTCAACTAAATATTTTATAATTCTGTTCTGATTTACCTTCTAATTGTACCAAAAGCTCTTAACCAGCATCGCTTAAAAAAGTTAGTTCAGTTTGAGTTAAAGCCAATCTTTATCTCTTGTGTTTTTTATGTATCACTTTAGGTGTCTGACATTTTAAAATTTGTATAAGTATAATCCTTTTTATATTTTTTTTATAAATGGCTTGCACTTTATATTTAATCAATTTAATTTTAAAAATGTATTATATAATAGTAAATCATTTTCTAAGAGGATGGCTAGAATTAGAAAGAATAATAAAAATATTAATGTAGGCGTTATTATGATATTTTAAAATTATTATTAGTATGTATAGGTGGTATAATTGGTGTGAGCGTATCAGAATAATCTTTTATATAACTGTATTATAAAAATAAAAAAAATTATTTATCATAATTAATAATTAACTTATAAAATATTAATATGAATATGTAAATTAGATATAAAAACAATATAATTATATATAATAGTAAGAGAGATGGTAGAGAGAGAAAGTAGAAAGATATTTGTAAGTAGAAGAAGTGATTAGGATATTTATATTCTTTGTTTAATTAATTATTTGTATATAAAAAAGAGACAATGGCCCACTCATTGTTACCCCTCCCCAGAGCAATATAATGGCTATGTGACCATTGCAAATTTTCAAAAATAATTAATTAACGAACCATACTTGGCACGGTCCGATTGTGTCGTGGGCCGGCACGACAAGATTTGGCTCGTGGGCTGATTAACTTAACAATTGACATGAACCGAAATATTGAGCCATCTTAGATATGGTAAAACATGATTGATCACGGATCGTGTTCGATATAGCCTAGCTAACAACTTTAATAAGAATATAAACCTCCGCAATTAATTAACATGAGCATTTATTCTCCGCCCCAAATTTTGATAAAATGGAAATAATAAATGAAAGAACGGCCCCACAACACCTCATTGTCATCTCTATAGATCCTCACTTATTAATAACTTCACATCGATATTTTCCGAGATTTTGGGCATTGTTAACATTCTTTGGTTTAGTAAATTACTTATAACTGATGTTAAATTGATACCCTTTAAACACTTATTATATTATGATATCTTATTTATCTATCTTTTTTTTATATAAACCTGCTGATATAAATAAATTTAAACAAACTATGCCTGGCACGGTCCAATTGTATGGTGGGCTGACACAACATGATTTGGCTTGTGGGCCGATTAACTCAAGAATTGACACGAACCGAACGGTCGAGTCATCCAAAATATGGTACAACACGATCAATCACGGATCGTATTCGATATAATATAACTAGCAACTTTAATAAGAATATAAATCTCAGCAGCTGACCCCGTGAGAATTTATTCTCCGCCCTAAATTTTGAAAAAATGGAAATAATAAATGAAAGAACAGCCCCACAACACCGCGTTGCCATCTCTATAGATCCTCACTTATTAATAACTTCACATCGATATTTTCCAAGATTTTGGGCATTGTTAATATTCTTTGGTTTAGTAAATTACTTATAACTGATGTTAAATTGATATCCTTTAAACACTTATTATATTATGATATCTTATTTATCTATCTTTTTTTATATAGACCTGCTGATATAAATAAATTTAAAGAATAATACGATATTATTCTATAAACCCTGAATAATACCTCTCATTTATCATTTATCAATAATCTTTAGTCGCATTTATGGAGGTTGTTCTGGCTGAATCTATTTCCATTAGTATTGGTGGCCCTACTATGATAATTGGTCACCATGATTTTGTTATGTGGGCCTCCTTTCCTCTATAATGATTTTGATTGCTTTAGAAGTCAATTTAGGGTTTAAGAGATTGATGGGTTTGGCAAAATTCTAAAATGATCTAAAATGGATTTTTTTTTTATTTTTTTTACCATCAGTATAAATTTTAAGTCTTTTTAAAGTTAAAATAATACTTAAAAATGTTTATTTCAATTATTATATAAACAAAATATACTACCATATAAAATGATTATAACATAAACCTAGCCTGACAGAGAGGCTTGAGGCTGAGATACTAGGGTCTATTATATATATATATATGTATATATCAAGATTAAGTTTAACAGAATAAATTAAACTTAAATTTGCTATATCTGATATTAATATATATCATCAGTATCAACACAACCAGTATTTATAGGATATTTTAATCCATGCCTCACTTTACATAGAGAGAATCCCAATCTCAGCTCAGAATCCTTACAGTTGCTGTAAAATTAGAGCAAAAAACAAAAAAATTGATCAAGTTGACAAAAGAAGCCTTCCTTGCTCAGCCCTCATCCCAATCGAACACCACCTACTCAAAACAAGCCATGTCATGCAGGTAAATTAACTGAGCACAAAACTTCCTCAAGAACCCCATCCATGGCATCAGTTAATCCAGATTCGGGGGCGTAGAGGATCGGTTATTCTGATTGGGGCTGGCAGGTTGCCCTTCGGCCGGGGTCTCCACCATGTTTGGTCACCCAATAAACAATGTGAAAAGTTTTCCCCCTGGCCGCCGGTTCCAGAGGACTGCAGCTATACAAGTTGGTGGCATTACTCGTCCCGAGCCTTTGATGTTGGGTACAACAGTTATTGTTCCTGGTTATAGTGCGGACCTCCAAAGATCGGTCTCATATAGGTGTCGTCGAACCTCCTCCAATAGTAATGTATGGTGAGAATGGGCCTCTCTATCAGCATCGTCAGGCTATCCTTTGCCCGGATGAGATTGGTCGCTGCAGGTTCATCCATGGAGATTAACGGAAGGTCCAGATCGTGATCACTGCCCTTGGGAGACTTTGGGCCCCGTTGAGAGATGACCTCTTGGTGCAGAGTCAGGTAAGTTATCAATGGCTTTGTCAGGAGGCCGAACACCTAAGTTTGAGCAGCGAAATAAAAGCAATTATAATACAACAATAAAACCTTCAATCATGCCAAGTAGGGTTAGCTATATGAATCTGATCTCGTCATTCTACTTAAATCAATATAATATCCTTAGAGAGTATATGGAATTCAAGATCATTTCTTATGACCAAACCATAAGTTTTCCTAGATCACATTTTTTTCCTTTTTTTAAATAACAACTCACATTTCCTTAGTAGTATTTGTATAGAATGCATACATGTATTAGCTACGTACCGATGTTGTGAAGAGCACGACGACCACAGTGTTTGTAACCATGGTTGCATTAATAGGGTCCAACGTGACGCAAGAATACGTAAACTTCACATGATAAGAGAACGTATTAGTATTCAACAAAACAGATTAACACCTGGTTAAAAGCTCGGGCCAAGCGAGTAAGAGAGGGTCAATGTAGATTTGGGCTCGACCCAACGGATCAGGCATGAATATATTTAGGGGTAGTAACATTAGACACGACATGATGACACAAAATAAGAGAATTTGGGTTTGTATTACAAGTTTATAGCACAAAGTAGTAGTATCATGTCCGGTGCTGATATAATTAAGCTAAAAATAACTCAATATGGCATGACTAATAAACTTGTCGGGTCAATACGGTCATAAATTAATGGGTCCAGTGTGAACATGGGCCAACAAGAACAAGGCCCAATGAGCGGGAATGAGGCCCAGCCGGCAGAAAGGCCCAGCTAGGCGATGGGAGCCCCAGAGGCTTTACGCGAAGCCCAATACTACGAGACAAAACTTGGGCCGGACAAGTCACGTCGAGGCTTATTAGCTATCACTTGACACGCGCCTAATCACAATCCGTCAGTCCTCCCTCCCAAGGAGGCTATAGGCCGGCAGCTATCCCTCAAGATACGCTTCAAACCTAACGCGAGGAGAAAGGACCAGCTCCCTTCCCTCTGAAAGCGCCGCTTTAGTCCGGCGACCTTAGTGAGCCACTCTTCGAAGTGCAAAAAAGGAGCCAAAGCCTCCTCTAAGCCCCTCTCCCATCTCTCGCATATAAACATCCGTGCATTTCACATTACGTTTACCTTCACGCTTGCATCTTTCCATCATCTAGGAAATACATTTGATTTGAGCGTTGGAGGATACGCGATGGGTACACTTCCCGTCGTCCTCTGACCTCCTATTTGTAATTTGTAGTGCGCTGGGCTAGGCTGATAGACATGGAGACCGGACTCATTTGAGCCCGACCAGACGCGAGTGATCTAAAAGCTCCCTAATTCACACAAAAATTCTAACCTAGGGACGCATCATTGGCACCATCTGTAGGAATGACAATAAAGTCTAACCAACTGTCACCATAGCCACCCTCAAAATCGGAAAATGATCAACACCAAAGCGCAAACTAGCGCGTCGGCAAGGAATACAGCCGCCCATGGCGACGACCTCTCAGTGGGTAGCCGTGCGAGCGAGAAGCCCGAACCTGATGTGCACAACATGAAGCAGATGCTTCAGATACTATGCGCTTGAACTGGTGCGCAATGGACGGGAGCTCCTCCCCTGGGTCTCCAAGCGTCAACCTCTAGACGAAGGGGCCAATGGCTGAGGCTCCCCGTAGCGAGAACGACAAGGCCTGACGAAACCAAGGCTTAAGCAGCCTCAAGCAGTAAGGCCCAAATGTCAGCACGGAGCCTCTCGAGTAGGAAAGCACCGGAGGAAAGCCAAGAGCGGCAAAATCCTCGCAACTCCCGCAGTGATCAGAGGCCCGTGACTAAAGGGGAGGACCCATGCAGTACGCGGCCACCCCGTGTGAGTAGCCACCACGACCTGTACGCCCCTTCGGAGAACTCCAAACTCAGGGACCTCATCAATGCCAAGAGGAGCAGATCGTCACATCAGATGGAGGAGAAAATGAAAAAACTATGGCAGCACGTGTTCAAGGGAGAGGCTGGCCGACGAACGTTCGACCTGAGGAGGTTACCGTTTACGATGGACATCAGGACGCAGCCGCTTCCCCTCAAGTTTAAAATGTCGGCACTGGACGCCTACAACGAAAGTACGGATCCGATGGATCACCTAGATTACTTCCGGATGTTGCTGACTTTTCATGGGGTGAGCGAGACCACTATATGCAGTACTTTCCCCTGACACTCAAGGTAGACGCTAGGCTCTGGTTTCACGGCCTCCAGTCAAACTCCATCTAATCATTCGATGAGCTCGCTGACTACTTCCTATACCAATTTGCCTCCAACCGGAGGAAGGAGAAGCAGCCCTGGTACCTCGTCCGTCTCCACTAGAAACCTGAAAGCCTGAAGCGGTTCCTCAACCACTTCACCGCGGAGGCCCGTTGAATCCCCCAACTCTCCGACGAGATGAAGCTGAGTGCCTTTATCGCCATGTTGGCGGCTGGGGATTTCTTCAAGCACTTGGCACATCAATGCCCCCAGACCTTCCAGGAAGTAGAGGCCATCGCTCAGGCCTACATAGCGGCCGAGGAGGCCAATGAAGTGAAGCGTCCTGAACACGTGGACCGATAACCCAAAGGTCCGGCCGTGGGGAAGAAGAGAAACGGAGACGGTGGTCATTCCCAAGAACCACGGAAGCAGCAGTGGTCCGAGCCGAGTGTTCGAAGGGAGAACTGGCCCCTAGTCCTGATGCCCCTAAACAATACCTGCTTGAACATTTTGATGTATATACGCGATGAGAAGTTCCTGAAGTGGCCCAAGGCACCGAAAAATCCAGAGGCCGGAGACTAGACTAAGTATTGCCATTTCCACCGGTTTCTGGGTCATTATAGAAGACTGTTGGACCCTATAGAAGTAGATCAAGGAGTTGATCTGCCAGGGACACCTCACATGGTGAAACATGGTGCCATGGACTTCGTCAAAAGATGTAAGAACTGCCAAATCCACGAATTCATGAGCCATCAGCCACACACGGAATTGCAGAGCTTGCAAGCACCACGACCGTTAGTGCAATGGGGGCTCAATATCCTTGGACATATGCCCTTAGCTTCTGAACAAAGGAAATTTCTCATTGTCTGCATCGACTACTTCACCAAGTGGGTAGAAGTTACTCCTCTGGCACGTATAACCGAGCAAAATGCGATGGACTTTGTTTGTCATAATATTGTTTGTTGGTTTGGCATTCCTGAGATCATAGTGATCGATAACAGAACCCAATTCACAGGTAAATGATTTCACTAAATATTGCATGAGCTTGTGCATTAGACTAGTCCGCACGTCTATGACGTATCCGCAAGCAAACGTCTAAGTCAAAGTGACAAATTGAACGCTACTGCACGGGCTGAAGACCAATCTGGAAGATGCAGGGGGCTCTTAGGCAGATGAATTGCCGTTCGTGCTCTGGTCATACTAGACAATACCACGGGAGCTGAAGAGGGAGACGCCCTTTAGCCTCTACTACGAGGCTGAAGCTGTCCTCCCTGTCAAGGTTAGATTACCTAACCTTTGGATCGAATGTTTTGACCCAGTTAACAATTCCCAAAGGCTCAAAGAACACCTGGATCTGCTCCCTGAGACCCGTGATGTCACACGCTTAAGGACGGCTGCCTATTAGCAGCTCATCGCTCAATATTACAACAAGGGGGTGAAATCTCGTCCGTTCGAAGTCGGGGATTTGGTCATACGGAGTGTAGAGGCGACGGGCAAGGCTACTCAAAGGAACAAACTCTCCCCAAACTGAAAGGGGCTGTTTCTTATTTTGGCGATCCTCTGGAACAGGGCATACAAGTTGCGCACCCAAGACAACAAACTGGTCCATCGAACCTGGAATGCCACCCACATCAAGAAGTATTATCAATAGCCCTCAAATACGCCTAGGTAAGATCTGCATACATCATCCAGGATGCTTGTACATGTAAAACATTTCAGTTAATAAAATCGTTGCTTTCATTTTTTCTGTCCAATTGCTCATGTAGGTGCACACATGCTTGTCATTTCATAAACAAAAGCGACCTAGATTGCCCCTAAGTCAGGAGGACTCTCGTTCGCTTGTAGAACGGCCCTTCGGCCCACACGCGGTTGAACTCTGAACTTCGATCCCGCACCAAAAGGCCCTTCCGCGGCCAAAGAACCTTGGCTTCATGCCAAGCAGCCCACGCGCGGTTGAACAACCATGCCTAGAGGCTCCAGAAGCTCTCGATAAGACGGCTATTAAAACCTCTAAGGGCCTAAACGGCAAGCGTGCCACGATCTCCCCCTGAGAAAGAGAGCACCCTCAGTCAATAACGGCGGGCTAGAACCATAATCACATAAGCTATGACGCCCCGAGCCAGGCCAAGCACTGAAATGGCATTGTGCAGGCGACGACCTAATACCCCATAGAGTCTAGCGCCTTTGGCTTCAAAACCCAGTTAGCCCTCGTGAGACTCTACCTTGGACGTGCAATGACGTCCAACTGACCGGACAGAGCACCCCATCAGCGTAAGGTGCGACGATGTCTTCAACCGACAATGAGCACAACGCAGACGGCTCCCAAAGCGAGCCATGGAAACGTTAACACAAGAGCTTAGACGACACAGTAAAAGAAGCAGCAACACACAAAAATGACAATAGATAACGACATAAGCAGGCAAAAAGAACGCATCTCGTTCATTATGCAAGTTGAGGATTAGAAGGCCGCCTGTCAAACTACAAAAGGGAAAAAGTACAATGGTTCCGTCCACCCTAAGTATGTGAGGGCCCCGCTCCCTCTGAGAAGTCAGTCAGGCGAGACCGATCCGGGACGCCGTCGTTCCTTGGGACAAAAACCCTCTGAGAAGTCAGTCAGGCGAGACCGATCCGGGACGCCGTTGTTCCTTGGGACAAAAATCCATCTAGAGACGTTAGGAACCGCCATGGACGCTATCCGATGACACAGGCGTATGCCGTCCTAGAGCCTAGTGTCCAACACTCGTCCAACCTCCTTCAGAGCAAATTGGGCCCATAGGTTGGCTTCGGCACAGGCGCTCCTCGCCTGGAGCTCCGAGATGAGGCTGTGGGCTGCCTGCAGCTCACTCTCCAGCAGCTCGATCTCCTCCAGAGCCTTGGTCCTCTCATCTCTTGCGATGGATAGCTCCTGCCTCAAAACGGCTATCTCATTCTCTCGGTTCCGCTCTGCTGCCTGGGTGGCCTCTTCTTGGGCCTAACGGATGAGTTCATCCCGGTGAAAGAGACCAGTCTGGACGAGGACCAAAGCCATACTCTGCAAAGAAAGAAAGGTGACAAAAAGTTCATAAGACTGGATAAGCGGAGGCCCGATGTGTGAAGAAAATCAACAAACACAAGCAGGGCTCGGGGAGCAAAGAACTCATACCTCGAGGAAGGTTCCCCTACGACGTTGGATGGATTCGGCAAGATTCCAAGAGCAGGCATAGCTGGGGGCTTTGGATGTGCAACGCCCTCCTTCCTTTCGCTCTCGCACACCTCGCTTGCTAGGGGCCCTGCGTCATCCCCCTCGGATGGACTTGAAACCACGATGGGTTCCGGAACCACAATCGTCAGAGACCCCATGGTCGGCGCATCAACAGTCTCCAACACGTTTGCAAGCTCAGCATCAGGCTCGATATCCACCATATCAACAACAGCAGCCTGTGCTGCCTTGACGAACTCAACGATGCTAGCTGCCATCTCTCCCCTAACATCTGTAGCAACCTCCGTGGCAGGTTTTGCCGACCAGTCCTCACGGGAAGATCAAGCATTAACACCAGTAGAAGAGCCCGATGCAGACTCCCCAACTGATGGATAGTCAATGAGTGGGACACCATACTGTGCAAGGACGATGGCGAAAATCTGCAAGGCCCTAGCGGCTCCCTCCTGTGACTGGGACTCTGACCCCAACAATGCTGGAGTGGGACCAATCGATGTCGGCGGGACGGATTCGAAAGACTAACCCGATACAAACGGTAGAATTAGAGCCCTCCTACTCGACGTGCCTCCAGCTCTCCTTAGCCTCTTCAAGGCCGCCATATCTTCACTCGAGGAGGACTCCAAAGAAGAAGAAGAGACTTGCCACTCAAGCGACTCGTAGGATGACTCTCGGATGACCAGTGTCCCGACCTTCCTTTTCTGTGTGGCAGGTGCCATTCCAACATCGAAGGATTCCCACCTAACCGCAGCGAAAAGCGCTGGGGCCAAGTAGTATCCCTTCACACAGAATGTCTCGATTGCCTCCAGGATGAGGGTCGTCAAAGCCTTCTCCTTCTACGTGTCCTTACGGCTCACCCTCTCCATGTAGTATTCCCCCACGAAGTCCCAATCGTTGGGAATGTCCCACTCAAGATGAGCCGCCAAGAAAAAGAAACGGTCCTTCCAATACTTCGTGGAGTCAGGGTTTGCCTCGTGGAAGCGGAAGCAAGGATGAGGACACAGAAATCCAGTTCTCCGCCTGGTTAAAGGGGAAGATCACCTTCAACGATTAAGGACTGAACATGCAATCGTGAAGGCGAGCGAAGACGCACAAGGAAACCAACTAATGCACGATATTGGAATGAAGCCGCGCCAGAGGGATACCCAACGCCGACAGAATCCCATACATGTCCAACGCTACCGAGAATCGGAGCCTACCCTTCAAGTGGAACTAGTAGATGGTAATCAAACCTTCCGGAGGCGCACATTCCCTGTCATTCTCACCAAGAAGGAGATGAGTTGTATCGCTCGGGATGCGATACCTAGCCAGCAGGGCTGCAATGGCGCTGGAGGTGAGGACAAACTTGATGTTGCCGACTCTCTAGCAAGCCATGGGTGTCGTAGACTGCTTCTTCTTCATCGACAGAGTGTGGAGCAAGAGGATTCAAAAGTATGAATGGTAGTGGAAGGCAGCATTTAAATAGGGAAGCGCAAAGGGCCTCAAAAGGTGTCGCACGGGAAATTCAAGGGTTGCCTTCAATGATGGCCATGACACGCGTCCCCTCAGCAGGGAGCAGCGTGTCTATCCAAGTCAGTTCATGATGACGCCTAACACGCCGCCTCACAACGCGTACTGCAGCTGTCTATCAAATCCCAACCATCATAACAAGCAATTAATGCAAAGACGCATGTCAAGGACGGCCATGGCAGCAACCGTCCGACTGCCTGCCCGAAAGTACCATATACGATGTTCAAAAGTGACAAGCTACAGCGATCATATTACTAAACTAAAAGAAAATTTTATTAATAAAACTTTTTTACAGCTAGGGCCAGCCAGCGGCCTCAAGATACAACAAGACTATCCACGCCTGTTAGGCTCCGCGAAATCGAAAGTCGAGAATTATGCCAGCTCCGAGCACATGGAAGCTCCCACATTCCGAGAATCCAGGAAGCCCGTAGAAAAGTCAGGCGCTACCATAGAAGCTATCCTCTGGCTCGATGAATCCCGTCCTAGAATCGCCCCGCTAGTATTGGGGCCAACTCTTCTGGACGAATCCTCGATCTTAGCTCGGCCTCCAACCACGTACACGCGCCGCCTTGGACTCAAAACCGCTCTCGGCATAGTTGGAGCTCCTCTTGGAACGTCGCAATCCGACCTCGAGCCTGAGTGTTGGCCTCGGCAAGCTGAACGATCTGGCTTCAGATTCCAACAAGGCTTGTTCCTAGTAAGCGGTCCATGCCCGGCTCTGCCCGACATCCGCAACAGCGGCCTGCAACTGATGCTCAGCTTCCTCAGTCGCTCGCTCGGCATGAAGAATCAACTGGCCCACATTGTCATGTCCACGGCACCGAGAGGAGTTGGAGGCCCCTTCAAATTCAAAACCTAGTAGCGCCCTTAGGAACCTCATTGGTCAGAGGACTGATGGCTCCGATCGGTAGCCTCCCGCTGCCACTACGGAGGAATTCGCCTCATCACATCCTCTCGGCTCATGCTCCTTCGATCTTAACTCTTCTGTGCGTGGCTCGAATTCAAAAGAAGATCTTGACTCCTCGACCCTGGGACATAGCCACGCCTCTCATCAGCCATCAGAAGGATCAGAACTGAACAAGGGGAAAGAGAAACTGCAAACTGAGGATAAGCGCCTTGGAATGGAGAATGGGTGCCAAAACAAGGATGGGGCCTTGGTGCTTAAATAGGCAAAGCCGCCTAAAGGAAATGGCGCCGTTTGACAAAGGCAAGGCAACTCGCTACCCAAAGAAGCTCCTTCACGTGGCAACACCCTGAAGCGTTGCGCCTTTTCAAATAAGAATCATTGCGACATGACGACTCCGTGACTACCATCACAATAAATGCGCAGAGATGCTTCAATAGATACGACCTTGACCGATGGCATTCCGTTTTTCAAAAAAAGAAGCTGGCAGCCTGAATCCTGTTACGACTCCCATTTGGCCTTCCCGCCGATAGTCCAAAGACGGGCTCGAGAAATGGCCGCCGAGAAGGCGAACTGTCAACCGCCCGGACCCCGATGGAGCAAATGGCAAAACACGTATGGTAGAGTAAGGGCACCTCGACCCTTAAGTCATACGGAGTAACAGTAAAGAAACGATTTAGTGAAGCATGAGAGAAGGCAAATACCGATGATTTTATTCATTGAAATCTTCCTTACAAAGTACAAGGTTTGCACTAGTGCAAGTACAAAGAAAATAAAAATAAAGCAAAATACAATAAGTAGAAAAGTAGCAACGTGCGCACAGAGAATTGGATCTAGATAAGGATGCCCGAGAAGAGAGCTCTCACTTCGGTTGCATTTACCCTACGACGGTGCCCCAAGATGCGCGAGTGGAATTCCATTCCCTTGCTAAAGGGCTGAAGAATGAACAACACACTGCCACCGCAAGGGAAAGGACTCCGCCTCGAGGTCGACCACCAAAGCTATGGCACCGGAAAAAATATCGTATGCTTAGCCGAGCGGGACCCTGGGTGAGCCTCCACCAGCAAGCCCTAGAGATGACCAGTGACGGAAGGAGCGGGAGCGAGAGCATTTCTAGAGGTATGTGACCTGGAATCTAGATTATGACCACCCAACACTCCTCCAAAGGTTGAACATCCAGGCTAAGTGAAGCGAAGGCGCATTACAATTGCAGAGTGGTTGAGCCACCCTCGTTATAATGAGGAAATACCCACAGAAAGGGCATGACAACAAGCTTTCAGAGAAGCTTCAAGTATTTTGCAAGTCCATCTGATCCCCGTGCAAAACATCATGAAACATGAGATAAGCAACGATCCCCATATTGCCTCGTCAACGTGGGAGTAAGCTTGGGTCCCAAAGTCTAGGAATCCCCCAATTTATAGCCGCGCAAGAGATCGAGCGAGCTCCCAACAAAGGAGCGCTCCGCCGATTAGCCGTCAATCAAAAAACAGGAAAGGCATTAATATGGAGCCGAGTGCCAATCGAGGATCTTACCAAATAGAGTACCGAATCTTTACGGCGCATTCTGAAAAGCTGCAGATTTGTGTGGGAAAAGAACAATGCCCTCGAGAGTTGGCGACTGGCGCACCTCGAGAAGGAGCGCATGGGCTGGCAGTCCAAGGCCCATCATTCGACGTACCAGGGCCCAGCAAGGAGTCGTCTTCCGGTATTATGGGCTAGTGATGGGTCCAGTACGAACATGAGCCAGTAGGAGCGAGGCCCAACTAGCAGGAACAAGGCCTAGCTGGTAGGAAGGCCCAACTAGGCGATGGGGGCCCCAGAGATTTTGTGTGAGGCCCAACACCACGAGACAGAACTTAGGCCGAACAGGCCACGTCAAGGCCCACTAGACGTCACTAGACATGTACCCAATCACAATCCGTCTGTCCTTCCCCCAAGGCGGCTGTAGACTGGTAGCACAGGAGGCACCGGCCGAGAAAATGTCAGCTAATGGCAGATGAAGTCAACTCTAGCAAGCCGCGGAGCTCGTCACCCTATAGTGACTCAGTCAATCCTAGCGAAAGGCGATCGGACCCATGCCGGCCACCCATGACGACAGTCTTCTTGCCACCACAAGGTGACAACTGACACCACTGGCCATCACCAGTACTCAGTGGCTGGAGAACCCAAGCAGGATACCTGTCACAGGTTCCCGCGTCCAAAGCCTCCTCAACAGAGCTTACAAATACCCTCTCGTACACTGGAGAATGGGAGTTCATTCAACCAAGAGAGAGTTCAATCATCCAAAGAGCATTCGAGGCACCTTCGAATTTCCTCGGCATAAGCTTCGAACCTAAACGCGAGGAGAAAAGACCAGCTCCCTTCCCTCTGAAGCGCCGCTTTAGTCTAGCGACCTTAGTGAGCTACTCTCCGAAGTGCACAAAAGGAGCCAAAGCCTCCTCTAACCACCCTCTCTCACCTCTTGTATATAAATATCCGTGCATTCCACATCACGTTTACCTTCACGCTCGCATCTTTCTATCATCTAGGAAAAACTTCTGACTTGAGAATTAGAGGATATATAATGAGAACATTTTTCGCCATCCTCTGACCTCCAATTTGTAGTTTGTGGTGTGTAGGGCCTAAGTTGAGAGACGTGGAGACCAGACCCGTTTGAGTCCGATCAGACGCGAAGAATCCGAAGGCTCCCTAATCCGCATGAAAACCCGGACCCAGGGACGCATCATAAATTAATACAGTCAAAACCACTTTTTTCATCCAAATTTTATTTAGTAAAGTGTAATGAGTCATGTATTATAGGAATTGTAACATACA
>JAOVVI020008416.1:0-14204 GCA_028571085.2 Nepenthes alata
CAAGGAGGTATTGCCGTGATTGTGAGGAGATGTGCACAATCTGTCCTCGATTAAAGCCCACCTTCCGTTAAGTAATAAGTAAAAGAAGCTATGTTCTAACCAGCCTTGTTTTACGTTCGATTAATATATGTTCCAGCTTTCTAATTTGCTTTTGTCCGATCGCTATCTTATGATATTTATGCTACATGATTTTCGTTCTAAGTGTTTCTGCATGATTTTGGTTAAATGATATATGATTGTAACTGTTGACAGCACGAACGTTTTGAGAAAATTCTGCATGTACCTTGTTGAGCTCTGGCTCACTGTTTTATGTTTTTTCCCCCCTCAGATGGAAGTTTAGAACTCGTGCCTGACGAGACGGAGTGACTAGAGCATATTTGAAGGAATTATAAGAATTCAGAAGCACACCTTTTGGACAACCGTCACGAAGAAGCAATTTATATAATGATCTATTAGAATTGATAAACATTTGTGATTAGACGTTCATGGCCATATGTATTCAGGAATGAGCTTTTTATGGGAATGAATATGAATATTTCTGCAAAATATTAGATTGACTTCTGCTATATGTTTGATGACTAATATGTATGTGACCTAGATGGAATCTGTGATCCTGTAATTTTGACGGCATGATCGGCCGGACCGGACCACCGAAGCCTTGGTGTCAGTTTTGAGAGGTCGTTGGCGGAAAAAAAAATCTGTTCCGTCACAGAAGCTCACTATTCTAGTCGTGGAAGGTACAATTCTTAAATTTTGAAATTTCGGTATGTGTATTATTGCGATTAGAGTTTATACCTTCATTTATAATTTATTTGTTAATTCGAGGATTAGACCTTGTGTTAGTTGTAATAACACTTATGGGTTCCTTTGGTTATAAATATTATGCATCCTGGGTGCTCAGTTAAGATCAATAGATATGATCAAGGATTTTTGTGGCTTACCAAATGTTGAGATGATATTAAAGATGATAAGAATGAGTGCAGAATTATTTGGAATACGTGATCACATCGGGAAGTTGTTGAGATTATAAGGGATTTTTTAGCGATGTGGGATATTTGAGGATGTTTTTAAGAAAAGGATTAACCTAGATTATCTTATAAATCAGTAACTTGAAATTGTTATGAAGGTTATGTCAGGATTAGTTCTAATTTTAGAAATCACATATTAAATCAAGGAAGGTGCTGGGTAAGTATCTTACTATGATGTCTTTCAATACCTTGGGATGAACAATAAAGTTCTCTGTGGATTGTTGGATTGAAACTATTATGAGGAAAAGAATTTAGAGTTTGGAGGGCAAAGGATGAATTGAGGTTAAAGGTTATGGGGCTATTCGAGGTTCTAATAAGTTAGAAGTATGAATTATTGATCGATTCGTTCCGGATTACTGAATCATTATGATATATATGTACTTGGGTTAAATTGTTATTAATTGATGAGAAATTACTTTATAGTAGGATTCGATTTGGAATTTTGAGGACCTCATTTTGGGAATTTAGACGACTCCTCTGGCTATAATATTTTAGAAAAAAATCTTTCGGTTAAAAAATTATTATGGGAATATAAGAATAAATTTAAGAAAAATCTTACCATCTACTCAAGGATAAAGGTTAGAACGAAGATGCATAAATTTTGATGGCAAAATTTTTATAAGGAGGGAGGGATTATAAGGATCGAGATCTCTCGATCAAGTAAATCATAACTAATCGAGGCCAAATGACACAGAGAAATTTAGATTGAAAGGTCCGATATTCGAGAGCTACTGAAATTAAAATATGTGGATTTGGAGACTTCCATCGGTTTAAAGATTTCAAATCAAGATTTATTATGCTAATTATATTATAAATCCGGAAGCCAGAAATTTACCTCGGAACAACTGTAACCCGAAAAATTATCCGAGGGACCCGATTGCCAACCGATGCAATTACGGATAATAAAAGGATAACTCGATCATTGAATTTTCATCCAATTAGTAATCGAATTTAGCTTGGGTAATTAAATATATGATAAAATCAAATTAATTAAGTAAAATCCAATATATTGCAAGACACAAACACACACCCAAAAGCCTTATACTTAGCTAAAATCCTAAAAATTCAGCAAAAGGGATAACAGCTGCACAGGCAGCCCAAATTAAGCAAGAATTTAGCAAATAAAAATGATCCACGACAGCCTCACTTCAGCATCACACTTCCAATAAATTAATAGGATATATATACACACACTTCAGCTGAATATTCAGCAAAGTCGAACACGTACATCACACGGTAGCAGCTTCCACCATACTTCGCCAAAATTTGGAAGAATAAAAGCAGCTTACAGCTGCTCACGTTAGCAAATAAACCAGTTGTTTTCCACGGTAGCTCATATCAGTAATAGAGCTGAAAAAACTTAGCCAAATTTGAAGCAAAATAAAAGCAGCCCACAGTAGCTTATCCCGGCTACTGAAGCAGCAGCTCTCCACGTCAACAGCAGCCCTCTCAGCCAAAATTTAGTAACCAATAAGAATTCTCCATGAGGAAAAATATTAATCCAACACAACAGTAATTAGCAGATGAATAGCAACGCTGAATTAGGTCAGTTGACTGATTTATGGAGAAGATTTCAGGAGGTTTGATGAATCAGCTCTGCCTTTATTTTTGTAGAAGAGAGAAATGAGGAAGAAAGGAAGAAAAGAATAGGGAAACCGTGACAGAAGGAAAGAAAAGCAAAAGGAAAAAGTGGAAGAAAACAGAAAGTAAAAGAGAGGGAAGCTGAAGCAAAATCGAAGGCATCAAGAGAGGAAGGGTTCAGCCGAATAATATGGCAAGTGTACTCCAAATTCTTCTTCATTTGGTGTTGCTTATTGTTAATTTCTTAAGTATTATTATTATAATACTTCATTTGCCTGATTTGTTTGGTCATAATCATCAATTTGACATGAAATATACTCAGCTGATGAACTGAGCCAAAACCTGTAGCTGAACTAGCTACTAAGCTTCGGCTGAACCGGCAACCAAATGGTCTCCTAACTGGCTCAAATTTGGTGACCAACAAACTTAACCTATTATCTATGTTGTGACCAATCAGCTCATAAAAATGGGTTGAACCGATCACTGAACTGGATCTCAAATTAGTAACACGACCGAACTCAGCAACTCTGTTGATATTTGAGAATTGCAGCCTATGAACCGGGCCCCAAACTGGTTGAACCGGCAGCCATAATAATTTAAGTTCTTTGTGATGATGTTCAAGTATCACCCTGTAATAATTAGCCATGAACCGGTTATGAACTGGTCAACAAAATAGAGGCAGAAACCAGCTACATTAGTAGAAACAGATGCTGAATTTTCAGCTATAACTTTGACCCAAACCAGCTAAAAATCAGCTTGAACTGGCCATGAACCAAAGAAATTCTTAAAAATGAGTCTTTTGGGTGTAAGAAGACCCACCGAACCAGTTAGGAACTAGCCTCGAATTGGCCATAATATCAGTAATAACAAAACTGGCCATTTGCTTCCCTGCTGATGCTGATTGTGGCAGCTTGGGAAAAATTGATTGAACCTGGACCAAAACGGTTGAACCGGTTGCTTTCCTATCCAAGGTATGATGTACTGAGGCTAACCTATCTACTATGGAACCGGCCGCCCAAAACCATTCGAAATAATTACTAAATCGGACCGTTGAACAGCTCCAAAACCCGCCCAACATCCGTGATGCTGAATCTAGCAGTCCAAAAGAATTGATTGAATCGGCCGTAAACCAGTTTAACTAGTAGTCGACCCCGCCAATTTATCAAGTACAAATGTTAAATTGTCAAGCTACGATCCGGATCCTCGTGCAGGGGGACAACGATAGCAAGAAGACTGTACTGAACCAAAGTCGGCGCTTGGATCGGCTCGACCTGAGCATCTGCGCCCTGGTCACTCACGACGAATGTGAGAGCCCCAGAGGACTCATTGCCCTCGGCTGGCTTGATGGCCCTAGACGCCTGGCTTGATGAGTAGGTGAGAACGGGAACCATCCTCCTCGAAGACCTTCCAGACCTCTGTAGCCATTCTAATATGGCTTAATTGTCATTGGAAGAGGAGTCAGATGAGGTCTCCTGTCGGAGGGCTCTCGAATGAGAAATACACTAGGCCTCCTCTTGGGCGCGGTAGGTGGCATCGGGGCTACGTCAACCCCCTTAGAGTGCAGCTCCCACCTGGTCTTAGTGAAGGCCTTCACAATAAACCAGTGGACTCCGCCACAAAACGTATTGGCATGCACCTAGATAAGTTTCGTCAATGGCTTCTTTGGGTCCTTCTCTCAGTCTCCCACATCAATGATGTGAGAAGCCCGCACGTTGCCCCATTCATTCGAAGGGGACCACTTAGGAGGGAATGCCAAATAAAAGTATTGGTCCTTTCATTACTTCATCGAGTCCGAATTTGCCCCTCGAAAATGGAACTCCGGGCGCAGGGATATTGAAATCCAATCCACACTTTGATTGAAGCAAAATATCACTTTCACCAACCTAATGCAAACTTGCGACCATAGTGGTGCATAAAAATGTACATGGAGACCAGATATTGGACAACGTTAGGCTAAAACCTCGCCGCTGGAACTTCCAAAGTCATAAGGATCTTGCATAGCTCCGATGTGATCAGAAAATGAAACCCTCCCTCATATGGGAATTGTAAATAGTGATATACTCTTCCGATGGAGAGCACACTCTATCATTCATGCCCAACAACTTGTACTCCGTGATACTCAGAATCTTATACTAAGCAAACAAGGAATCAACATTGTGGGCAGTGAGAGCTAACTGGATCGTGTAAACATTCTCATAAGCCATGAATGAAGAAGTAAGAAGAGGATCATAAGTGCCAAGCGACTTGAATCAAGAAGGAATAGTGCAGGAAGTGGCAAAGACCCAGAATTTAAATAAACCTCTCCCTAGACCGAAACAACATCATGTAGGGGAATCAAAGAGGCACTCCCCATAATGGTCACAACACGTGCCACACCATGGAGATGTTGTAGCACGTCAATGACATATAGTCAGGAATGATCGTCTGGCACTAAGCCTCCCAAAATGGACGGGTAACCCTGACGTTTAGTAATGATGGTCTGACATATTTGGGTCGGCCAACTAACAAAACAGTGCACAGTTTCCAAGACCCTAATGCACCATTTCCCAAAGTGGCAAATTGGCAATGCGCTACCCTAACAAGCTTTAGGCTAATCCGATCGGCACATCCTAACCTAGTGTTCAGGACAGACCATCGTAAGTCTAGATTGCTAGAAGAACGGGCCACTAGAGGCCCACGTGACCTGATTTAACGATTGTTAAGTGGCAAAACAGTGTGCAGGTTCCAAGACCTTGGTGCCCCATTTCCCAAAGTGGCAAACTGGTAGCACGCTACCTTAGCAAGCCCGAGGCCAATCCGACTGCCCCATGTCCTGACCCATTGTTCATGACAGACTGTCGTGAGTTTGGATCGCCATAAGAATGAGCTACCAGAGGCCCACACGACCCGATTTGAAGGTCGTCAAGCAACAGATAGCAACGCCCGATACTCAAATCACACACAACATGCAACAATAATCAAAACAATTTAGTATGTTTCATTAAAGAATCTAGGATGTACATCATAAAAGTATCTGTTGCCCTCAAAATACCCAAAACGCCATTATAGCCTAGTAGAGATGCCATCCTATGGCCGAGGGTCCCTCGGAGGACGCGGTGTCCCCCGAAGGGCGCAGTGTAGGCCCTCTACCCTCCAGCTTTGGGTATCCGGTTAGCTTAGCACGGCAGCTAGCTCTAGCATTCCGCGAATCTAAAAAGCTGACAGGAAAGTTTGGAACTGCCATGGAGATGATTAGTCTACAGAAGCAAATATCTCCTGGAACCGCCCCTCTAGTACTGGGGCTAACTCCTCTGGGTAGAGTCCAAACCTCCGCTCTTCATCCGGTCGGGCAAAAACGTCTTGCAGATCGCTGACCCATTGCCAACCCTCCCGGAGCTTGTCCTCAAGCAAGGAAATATGAGCCAGAGCTTGAGCATTAGCCTCCTAGAGCTCTTGTACTCTGAACTGGTCCCTGAACCGGGTCCTTAAACCAGAACCAGAATAAGCAAACTCACTCTTGCTGATGCAAAAATTACAGCTCATGGAAATGGGTTGAATCGGGCCCCAAAATGGCTGAACAGGCAGCCAAAGTAGCTCAAATATGTTAAGATAATATTGAAGTATCAACTTATAAAATTATTCCTGGGTCGATCTCTAAATCGGGCCTCAAATCAGCAACTGACCCGACCCTAGCATCCATGTTGATGCTGAACCTGGCAACCTAGGAAAAATGAATTGAACTGGTCTAAAACCGGTTGAACCAATAGCCAACCCAGTCAAGTCATCAAGTATTAAGACTAATCTGTCACTCTATCAATCGGTTGCCAAAATTACCTTGAACCAGTCACTGAACCGAGCTCCTGAACAGTAACATACATAACTAAACAACATCCATACTGGTGCTGAATTTGTGGCTATTGAACCGCGTCTGAACTAGGCACTAACTAGCTGAACCGGCTGCCATATCATCCTAAGTGTCTTAAAGTAATGTTAAAGTGTCGACCCATAAATTTGGACACAAGCTTAGCACCGAGCCCCCATAAATAGCAATAGAACTAGCTTAACATCCATGATGATGCTGAACCCGATAGTTTAGGAAAAACAGACTGAGCCGACATTGAATAGGTTGAACTAGCAGCCGACCTGACCACGCCATCAAGTACTAAGGTTGAACTGTCAACCTGTAAACCGGTTGCTAAAAATACTTTGAGCAGACCACTGAATCGGACCCTTAAACTAGTAACTGAATCAGCCTAAGCATCTTTGCTAATGCTGAAAATTACAGCCAGTAGAAATCAGTTGAACTGGCCCTGAAACCGGCTGAACCAGTAGCCATATTAGTTTAAGTATGTTAAGATAATATTAAAGTATCAACATATAAAATTGACCCGAATTAGCCATCAAACTGGGCCTGAACCGGCCACCAGACCAGTAGAAATCCCTTCTTGTTAATGTTAACTTTTGGGTTGCCTAAATCGGCCAATGAACCGGCTCTGAACCGACCATCAAACCAGACAAAAAATCCTTGATAATGCAAGATTTTAGCTTGTGAAAAACACCCTGAACCAGCCCCCCGAACTAGGCAAAATATGAACCTGAACCAGCCCTCTTCTAAATTGGTTAAAGCATCAATTGTCGATGCTAGATTTAGACTATAAAATTTGTTTGGACCAGGCCCTAAACCGTCAAAGCCACTATGAATTTAAGTTATAAACATAGTTTGAACCAGTCACTAAATTGAAACTCGAATTAACAGCCGAACCGGTTAAATATACATTATATGGATTTCAAATTTTCAACATATGGATAAGTTGTTTTGAGACCATAAAGCATATGAAGTTTATATGAAAACTTTGACATTTTACTACGTTTGTAATAATTAAATGTTAAGTTTCAGTCCTATTCATGAAAATAGATTGAAGCTCTACAAAATGTTAAGAAATGTGATTATTTTCTTCCAAAGTGAAGAAAAATCATAATAAGTATCAGAAAAAATGTAGAATTTTTATAAGAAATTCTAAAAGAAAGTAAGAAATTGGACCAAAAATTGATCAATAGATAGTATATTTTTGCATGCATTAATATATTGTAGTGAAAGATCGTTGTTTGATTTTGTATCATTATGTAATTTTGGCCCATTATAGGTAGTACTGCTCACCTTGGGGTACAAAAGGAGGTTATACCTTAGATTGTGTGGACTAAACACAATCCACTCACCTCAGGGTGTAATATAAGGTTTAGGTCTTTGATTGTATGGACCAAACACAATTCGGGTTTTGATCGATTGTTCATTTAGCTAGTAAGGCTTACTAACCCTGATCCCTAAAGAAAAATAAAAAAGGAAGTTTTTGACATGGTTTAAAAGAAAGAATAAGAAAAGATTAAGATAAGAAATCAAAAAGAAGTTTGCGTGAGTTTTCTAACTAGGATTTTAAATTGTCATGTTCCATATTGATATTTATCCGTATTATTATTCTTTAAATGAAATGAATGTATATTCTTTATTATATATTGTACCTTCTTGAGCATTCGACTCATTCCATTACTATTTTACTAATCCTTCAGATGACCCGCAAGAGTTTTTACCCAATTAGTAGGAGTGAAGAATGAAGGATGTAGAATATGTTTCTGAAGATGTTATTTATTAACATGTGCTGTTGTTAGTTTTAATTTATAGTAGACTTTGGATGTAAACAATATGATGTAAAAGTATCCAGATAAATTTTGTAAGTTGTATATAAATATATGATGACTTTATTTTCAGTCGACAATTGTGGTGTACTATTTCCGCAAAATTATATATGATTGATTTAGTTGGCATCTTTCCTTATTACGAAACTGACATCACGATATTGCTTGACGGATGTCAAGGCCACCGATGATGTGGCAAAATATTTGGATCCTGTGTAAAAAAAATTATATTTAAGTAAATATAAAAAAGGTTCACGTCCCTTTATGATACTGATAAATATAATTTGAATAAGGTTAATGATGGGTTAGGACGTGGTCGTCACATTGAAGCTTACCTCCTCGGTTGAAGACGCAAGTTTAGAGGAAGATGATGATCCCGCTGGCGGAGCCAGTAGATTGGGAATATCAAGAAGCCTTCGTCAGCCATTCAAAGGCCAGTACATATCAGAAAGAAGGGTGACAAAGAACAAAAGTAGAAAGGTTTGTAGTGCAAAGGCCCACAGAAGTAGTGAGGGAGCTAGTGCTTAAATAGCCCACGCCTTGGCCTGAAACCATGCATTTAAAAATGTTGAAGCGGTGCATCTTTTCGTCAACGACACCATGACATGTGACGTGGCACTTTCCATTGCAATCAATGTGTTTGATGCTTTTATCACTTTCCCAGATCACGGACTGATGGTGCATGTCCTTGGCGAACTTGAGGTTGGTTCGACCGGCCGTGTCCTAACTAGGCATCAGGACAAGCCGCCACAAGTCAAAGAACCAGAAGACTAAGTTGCTGATGGAGTTGAATTGTCAAATTGACAAGGCCTGAACAGTTGAAGGCAGTATCAGAAGATTTTAATAATACAAATTACGTAAGAATATTGGAGCCATACAATGAAGATAGAAAAATGCCTGATAGTTCTATTCATTAATTTCTTTTATAAAGTACAAAATTTATATCAGTGGACGTACAAAGTAATAAGAAGGAAAAAATACATGGAGCAACAACCCGGTAGCATTCACTCAAATAGGTTTGGGGAAGACAGGCATATAGGGAAACAAAACGTAGCTATGTTCCCAGGGACCGTTTTCTCATCTACTATCCTGATCAGAGACCGGATACGGTAGGAGATGAATGAAAAACCATCCCTTGTGAAAAGCAGAGCAAGACACCATCGCCCTCACACAGGAGGCCCGATGGAACTAAGTCAGACTGAACACGGCGACGATGACCTTGACCCAAGTAGACTCCAAAAATACCTCCTCCAATAGTATTTGGAAGCAAGCTTGCCCGAGGGAACCGAAAACGACGATGCTCACTCCAGGCTTGAGAGCATGTCGACGGACTGGAGAGCCTGACCTTCGAATTTCCTCTAGTGACGGATAACCGAATGCTAGCAAGAGGAGGAAGATAACGGTGACGTTGTGACCCAACCACTCTTATTACAACAAGAGAATAGCCCAAGTAGGGAAATCATAGTAGACTGCAAATGCTCCTTCGAATCTCTTAGTGTTCCATCTGATCCCGACCGATGGCAGCGCAGGCTCATGCCTGCTTCAAACTCTCACACCACTCAGTTGGTGAAGGTCCGATTCATGGAGCAAGGAGCAACAAGCCCTCCATTTATAACTAGAAAAGCAGATCGATGAGCCATTATTACAAGGAATCACACTTGCTAGTACTATCTGTAGAGAATTGCCAGGTTCAAAAAATCGCGCCCAAATCTTTCCAAACAGAGCACCGAGTTGCTTAGCACCTGCACAGAAGGACGGAGAGCACCTCAAAAGGAATGCTTGAAGGCAACCCCTATAGGAAATGTTCCATCATCAAGCATACTGTGAATTGGCAAAGCTCGGCCACCTGGTAGGGGATCTAGTGTGAGTCCTATAGTACTGTGGGCCAACCCGGCACTAGGCCCTTCCGTCGCTTGTCAAGGAGATTGAGGCCCAGTGAGATCCTGCGGGAGTGAGGCCTAGGAGATGCCATGATCGGCCTAGTCACAACCCAACTCATGACAAGTGGACAAAGACAAGCGCCGTGTAGACTCAATAGACAACCAAGATGGACTGGCCATGTGACATCCCAGGTTCTTATTTTCTTAATTAATTATAATTATTAAAATTATCATGTTAATATGTGATAAATTTTCTTACATTCACAGGATCCTTATCATTACCACAACATCGGTAGTGCTAATATCATTCTGTCGAGTATGCTATAGGGTCTTATTTGTCATGTCCGGCATTCTTATATTTATCTTAATCATAGAAAATGTGTGCTTAGCTTAATAATCTGTAAATCACAACAAATCATAATACACAGGATCCAAAATAATGTCAATCATTAATGGCTCTGACATTCAATTAACAATAATATGAATGCAGCTTATGATAAGGAAAGATGCCAATTAAAATCTAAAATTCATCTTAAAAATTACACTAAAATTTACAAGATAACCATAAGAGATTTACAAACATATTTCTAAACTACAAATACTAAAATTTACATTTCTAGAATGCTTATAAATTTATAAGCTCTTACATCATTACTGATTACCGCATACTTACTGGTTCTTCTGCTTAATTTTATTTATCAGACTTAAACTCTTGTGAAACATTTGAAGGGAAAGAAAATAACAAGAGAGTGAGCCAGATACTCAATAATAATATAATAATCAAGGACATACATATTTATCTTTAAAATAATTCATAAGAAGGAATATGGATCATGATACATATAAAAATAAATATATACTTTTAGAATATTTTCATAATGCTATTGACTTTTCTTTTTATTATATTTAATTCTTATTGCTTGCCAACATATTCTTACCATATATATCTTGAGGAACTAGAGCTACTAGGCCTTACTAGTTAACAGAGTATTTGATCGATATCAGAATTGTGTTCACTCCACATAATTAAAGGTCTTATCTTCTTTATTTACACATCGAAGACAGGATGATACTACCTATTATCTCCCAATAGATGGGACCAAAATTACAATGTGATACTTATTGAGACAACGATCTATAATATAATATCCTAAGGTATACTAGAGAATATTATCCGCTAAAATAAATCATTAGTTTAGTCTTCTTACTTCTTAAAATTTTGTAGTAGAAGCCCTTATATATAATCTTGCTTCTTCTTAATTTTCTCATCTTAGAAAAAATTTATATTTTCTTGATATAATATTAGCTTTCACTCATACAGAACATATCATATATGTTCATAACAAAATCACGATAAAGTATATCGTATATAAAATCATATCAATGCATAACATAAATTCATATACATTTTAACATGTGATGGACTTACTTTTAGACAACATATTATTTGATTTATGATCCATAAATTTCATTATTTATCGGTTCACTGACCGGTTTGGTTCTATTTCATCTCTTTAATAGGTTTGATCACAAATTTGATTTATGGTTCGGTTTGGCTTTTCAAAATATTTTGCCGGTTATATCATATTAGTCAATTCACCATTATCCATATAATAAGTGGTTGGTTTATTATTTTAAAAAATTATATATAAACCGGTTCACTTACTAAATTAGCCAGTTCCTTAGAAATCGGTTCATTTCTAATCTTTAACATCTGGTTCTTATAATGGCCAACCGAATTACACGATGTATAGCTTGTTTACTAATTTAATATACCATATATGGCTGATTTTTTATTTATTTCTTAGCCGGTTCACACTAAATTAGTAAAATAGGCAATTAAGTACAAATCGACCAATTTAGTGGCAATTTTTGTTCTGGGGTTGGTTTAGTGACCAAATCAAGGTATTTTTAAAAATCGTTTTACATGGTGATAGATCAACCGTAGTACTAAATAATATGATTGGGTTGGATATTGGTTCAACTGGTTCATGGCCAGTTCAGTTCATCAAATGGATTGCCAGATTTAGCATCCATATGGATGCAAGGTTCTGCTGCTCATTTGGGGATCCGATTCAGTGGTCCTTCATTCCAATTTCATGAGTCGGTACACAATCTTAATAAGGGTCTTAACTAATTGGTGACCAATTTCGAGCTGATTTGGTTGTCAGATGGAGGTCGGTTTGACCTAATTTTCCCAAACTGTAAATTTCAGTAACAATAAACAGGGGTTGGTTCAATTGTCATTTTGGGTCCGGTTCAGTGATTAAATCACCATGAAAAATTACTTTCAATACATTTTCAAAATCAACACATAATTTTGGATTGGGTCATATGAATTTTCTAATTTTATTCTTACACGGTACAAAGTTATATACCGATTTTGGTGCCAAATTCAGCATTCTGATACAATCTAGCTGGTTCAGTGATATTTAATTTTTCTAAGGCTGAACCGGTTAGATGTTTAAGAGATATTTTTACACCAACTTTATGACATCTTAGAGGGTTCATTAGAGTTTCTATACTAATCTTTATAAAGCTTGAACCGATAAAAAATGTGAAGAAAATCAACACCAATAGCAAGCCCTTGATTTTCTCGGTTCAAACTGTCAGTTGACTTTTAACACATTGAACCAGTTTCATGAAGAATTATTCTAAAATAAAAATATGGTGATTTATCCAACATATTAAGGTATCTTCATTAAAATTTTTATGGGATAAATCGTCCATTAACAGTATGTAAAAAGCAGCATATCAACAAGCATGACAACAGGTTGTAGAACCAACTTCATGATGCATATTTTGAATTTTTGATATTCTAGCATGGTAACGGTAAGGACTATTTTAGAATCAAAATATGGTGATTTAGCTAATATTTTAAAGTATATTCAGTAAAAATTTTATGGTATGAATCGATTAAATAAAGTATGTAAAAATTTGGACATCAATATAGTGTAGCAGAGTTCAGTAACAGAATCTCATTTTGACATGTTGCTGAACTTTTTTTATTCTAGCATGGATTCGGTGAGAATTTTAAGTATTGGTCTGACAATACTTTAAGATAAAATCAAAAATGTAAAGATTGAGAAAGAGAATCATATGATTTGATTTGTTCTCAATAGCCATAACAACAAATCAAAGTGGGAGAGGAGTTCTTGCCTGAAAATATTTTAATTTAATTTCAAAGTTTAGCCGCCAACCGAGTCCTTCTCTAAATTTTGATTTTGGTTCTCTATTTTTGCTCCTCTTTTATCCTTCTTCTTCTCTCCAAATTTTTCTCTCTTTTGGTGAATATCTAGTATTATGTGTCTGTTAATTGCTGAAAATATTAAGATTTATTGGAGCTTGACACCTACCTCATAAGGTATCAAAAGCTCCTTCTGCCATAAGCTGAATCAGCTTGCATAACTGATGTGCTGCCCCTTTATTTTGCCACTTGTTTAAATTATATTGGTAGTTATTTGGATACATGTTAGGCCTTCTTGAGTGTCATGTGTCTCCCAAATTTAGCCATACAAAACCTAGTTTTCTTTTATTAATAGTAGAGGGGAAACGTAGAGGGCGTGTGCGTGAGTGTGTGTCTTGCTGTGGCCTTCTTCCCTTGTTGCCCCACTAAAGCATTCATTCTTCAAAATTTTTCTAAATGTTGGACAATCGAAGAGGTGAAACGTGTCCCTCAATAACCAATTAAAATTTAATTGTTAAGGGTATAGTAAAATTGGCTTAATTTATATATGTTGGCCGGTCCCTTTCTAATTTCCTGCTTCTACCAATTTTTCTAAGTGTATAAAATTTTTTATTATATCTGCTACCGGATCCCTCTATTTATAATTCCAATTATAAATTTTAATTATGTCATTCGGAAGGTTCGGAAGCTTCTAGGATATTTTTGGATTAACCGGAATACTAATTTGATCAACCAAAACTTGTTCGGTTATAATAAAGTTTAGTGATTTAATTTTTATTTAATTTGAGCTATATTTAATCAATCGGGTCAAGTTTGATTGTTAGTCAGATGCAAATTCGGTGATCGGGTTACCTTATC
>JAOVVI020008417.1:0-14203 GCA_028571085.2 Nepenthes alata
CACTGGTGAAAGCAGCACACAAGGAGATCAACCCCGAGCAAGAGGGGAAAGGTCCGATAGGTTAAGCATCAAGTAAGAATGACAGACCACCATGGAAAACGGGACGCTATTTTCTTTGTTCCAATTTATTTTCTTCTATTTCTTGTTCTTATTTCATATCTCATTTTCCTTTTAGGGGGTAAACAACAGGAATAGACTCAAATCCTTAGAGCAGAAGAGACATATGAAAACAATTCCCACAAATAAAAAGTAAATTTTCTCTTTGTTTCAATTTTTTTCCACTTCTATTTTATTGGAAAATAATAATTTAAAAACCGATAAATTCCAAGGAAACAAAAGGAAGGAAAGAGAACAAATCCAACCAAAAATAAGCAAGGAATATCATTATAAGTATCTTATACAAAATAAGCAATGGAACTTCAAGTTTTCTAATTGCCTCAAGATATACTGGGATAGGTAAAAGCTCCTAAAAACAATTTACTAAATAATAAGCATAGATAAAAAGAAGAGAATAAGAAAACACAAAGTTTATGAGAGAGAGTACTTAGCAAAAAAAAAGTTTGAGAGAGAGAGAGAGAGAGAGAACCAATCAACAAAACATCAGCCAATGATTCAACAGAAAACCAGGCATCAGTTAGAATTCAAAGTCGTCTTTCCAGCCATAGAGCAAGAAAGCTAGGAAAATGTAAGCAAAATCCCCAATAAATAGAGCCAGAGCTTTATTCTAAACATGCAAGGCAAAAAAATTATCATAATAGAACAAATAGAGAGACACTTATGAAATGTCATCACTAGCCACCGTCCTGAGCTCCTCCAGAACCACCATCCTGAGCTGCCAGCTCGCCTCACTATCAACTTCTAATGTAAATCAACTGAAAAGCATCAAAAGTGTTGTAAGCTGTCATCTTTTGTGGAGTTTTAACAAATTGCCTTCGCTGCCATATGCTCCGATGGTTGGGGGCTCGGACATCCAGAAGTCAAAAGGATGATAAGGCTGAGATACTTATGTAACCACAACCAAGCAAGCAGGCATAAAACATAAGAATACTTGAAGAATCATGGAAACTGGTTGGCTCTTATATACAGAAACTGGAGTTACAAAAATCCAAGTCACTGGGAGTTAAATATGCATCAGATCGACGGTACCCTAAAGGCTCACCTTCTTCTGTGTTCTCATCTCCTTCGCTTTGGTAGAAGACAAGTTCTTGGGCCCCAACATTAAGCATGCAGATAGCCAACCTGGAACTCATGCTCAACTTGCAGAAGCAACTCCGAGCATTCCCGAGAATGTTGGTAGTGTTGTTAAAACAAGCCCGTTGATGATGCTCTGATGGCACATAGTCATGCAATCATTTGTTGAAGTCCATACACATAGTCATGCAACCATTTGTTGAAGTCCATACGGGCATCAAAGAGTGAAAGATCTTGCCTTCCTACACCTCTGCAACCTCGTCCCTTGAGAGGCCATTGTCCATCCTAGTGACAGCAACATATGCCCAGAGTGCTCAATTATGATCCTTTGGCAAGGAGATCTCTGAAAATGCCTCCTTGCTCACAACCGCCTCAGCTCTTTCCCACTCCAAGGACTCCTAGAGATATGCTAATTGGCTCTCTGCGGTAAGGATGCCAGACTTGGTCAGCAACTCATCTTCAGCAACCTTGGCTCAAGCCAGGTTATGGACCGCTACCGCAAGACCTTTCTCATATTTCCAAAGAATGGTGTTGTTTTCATCGCTTGCTGAGTCTAGTTGTGCCCACAGTAAGCCTATCTTCGTGTCTCGAGCTTGAACGTCCTCAGCAGCATACTGAGGATGAGAAAACTCAGTCAAGAGATTAGGGAAGGCCAAGGCTAGAGAAAGGGTGTATCTTCGCGGACAGCATGGAAATCTGGTTCAGTACCAAGGTGAATAGTGTTGTCATGAGGAGCAGCAAGGTCAAGGCCTTCGACAAGCCCAAGAAAAGGCGGTCAAAGAAACTCAGGAGCAACAGCAGGAGCCCCACTGCTGATATGGCCCTCGGGGTCAAATAAGTACTCATGTCCTCCCAAGGTCGGTCGAGTAACATATCCTCCGAGGCAACATCAATGCCTTCCCTATCAGTGCCAAATTCGGCATGAGAGTATAGCGACCACCACCTAATTAGAAGGCCAGTTTGTTTTCTGAGATATGGGCAAATCATCCTCGGTCTCCTCTGACGAACAAAGCTTAAAAGCGGTGGTCTTGCCAGAAACAATCCCAAGGTCTGGCTCAACAGCAGCCTCAACCCTTCTCTTCTTCTCGGGACGGGGAATAGCAGCAACCACCTCAGAATGGCAAGTGTAGGAACAATCTTCTTCTTTGGCTTCTTGAACTCTACAGGACCGCTAATAGATCCACTGGGTAGTGAGCTCATCCCCACCTCATGAAGAACCTCCACAATTAGAAGCTTCCCTGTGGTGACAAGGTCGTTGGAGTATTCCTTGATAAACCCGAGTTGGCCCCAGATGGAGGGTTGATAATCTTTATCGAATTCCCTAAGAAAGTTGGCCTAAAGGAAGATGCCTTCTGTTCAGGTTCTTTACAAAAAAAAAGATCCAATCATTTCATTTTTTCACAGAATTGGGGTTCTTCTCCCTGAAGCAAGCTTAGGGCAGAGACCAATGAAGATCCTCCCTTGTCATCCCAATGGTCTAGATTTAATTGACAAAAAAATAAATGTAAATATTTGTTTTGTGCTTTAATGGCTTATTTTAATCTTCACTCTCTATTTTTTTGTCAATCAATCTAAACCTTAGGATGGCAATGGAGGACCTTAGTGTAAGGACCATAATGGTCCCACCTTGGGACCAGTGATGAAATAGAACCAGTCAGAGCCACCCAGAAGATCCTAAAGACTCCCTTTAGCACCGCCAGAACAAGCATGGCTTTGGTCTTTTGGAAGAAGACATATAAAGAAACTAAATATCAATATGCATTCAGATATAGCCCGGCTAATGGAAAGTCAAGCCCGTTTAGAATATCACATAACTCAGGATAGAGAGAGAATTGCACCAAATTCTTGAGTGCAACCATATAAAGTATGATCAATCCTACAGAGGAGAAGTTGAATGCCTGATAGATTCCGACACCACCACCTCCTATGACGCAAAGATTCCATACATCCCATGGCAAGCCACAACTTCTTCCAAAAGTCATCATGGATCTGATTTCCTAGATGGGCAAGGATTGGCGAGCACACCTACAGCTGATGACATCCCCGCCACTTACAACTTCCTTGAACTCTCTTCCATTAACGCACCCAGATAGGGCCGAAGTAGACGAAGATGCGAAGAACATTTGGTCGCATTGGGGCATGCCTATTTATGATGGGGGCATTAAGCCATGTGACCTTGACGTGAGTATCAGAAAATTAGGACATTCGGATTTTTGGGTTAATGGCATGTGTAGCTCAATTACCACACTTGCAGTGATGAAGCCACTCATTGACACCACTAAGGAAAGGCAGAGAAGTTGTGCCGCAGCCCCTCGTACATTTAAAGCTAATATGACAGGCTCATAACTCATGATTACTGCAAAGACCAAGGCACCTCCCAATGTTGCAACTCTGCGAACCTGGCACTGGTTTTTAAAAATATAGTGCGGAGCTAGTGTTGGGATTGCATGCACTTTAGACACGAGAAGGATAGTGACAAGGCCAAGGCACCACTTAGGATTTAACCAACCCCTAAGAGTCTAGAACCAAGTTGAATCGCCTATCCGTTTTTATCTTCTTTTACCACCAAACCTATCATCGGTTGTGATGCGTACCTAGATCCGACTTCGAACGGATTCGGATTCGTCTAGATGGTTTGAACCGGCTCTGTTCACTGAGTGCGAATCCTGCACACCACTAAAGCAAACAAGAGGTTAGCGTGTCGGCGAAAAGTTGTCCCACCGAAAATACTCCGACGCTCAAGTCAGTAAAGCCTCCAAAGACAAGGAATGTAACTGTTGAAAAGCGAGTGAAAGTAAGAGGATTGGCAGTACTGGCTTGCCGAGGGCGTGAGCGATCGATTCCTACTCACAGATAGCGTAAAGAAACGATGTTCCAAAAGCGTGGAAGCCCCCGGGAATGACACTCGGGAAGCCGATTAGACCTCCAGGAAGCTGGAGATATCTGGTGAAGTTTAGCAGATGAACGCCCGTAAAAGTGGAAGAGATGATGACCTCCGTCCAGTACTCTGTGAGAGTTCGTGGATGTCAGAACTCTTACTGTCAGAAAGCAAGAGCTTGGGTACGTGAGTAATCGTCTCTGTATGCCAGAAATTTGCCTGTGAGCCTCTCGTGAGTAAGTAAGAATGACTTCTTCTCAGAATGTGTTTGCCAGAAGCTGTAAGCAAAAATCAGTTAGAAGTCGTTGTATATCCGCAAGAGCGTGTATCAACTAGAGCGTGTCTTTAAATCAAAATTCTAGGGTTTTACTTAAAGGTGGGTAGGGTGATCCCTCTTCTTTGGAAAGCGTGATCACCTGCATTTTCCTTAGTTGGCCTGCCTTTCAGAGCTGATGCCAATTGCCAAACGGACCAAGACAGCTTCCTTCCACGGCAGTCAGCGACTTTCCAAACTGCTCACCTTCCTTACGTGTATGTTACCATTGGAGAGCCTCAGTTGGCAGGAAATTGAAAAAATCTGGCGCCTTCCTTATGGGAAAGGCGTTGATTTTGTCAATGTCCATTTTGGGAGCAAGTTGGGATCGTGGAAGATGCTGTGAGAGCCGTTGCTGATCATATGATGGATTGCGGGCTCAAGTGGGCCAGGTCCATAACTGTAGGAAAAACCTCTGTTGGTCCCACTGCTACAGTACACAGACGGTCAACGTTCGAGTTGACCGTCTGGGTGTGAGTTGGCCGTCTCGACGGTTAACGCCAATGTTGACCGTCCTGGGCCTTTCAATGTTTTAGGCCTATTCTCCAACTGAGCCGTTCACGAGTTGACCGTCCGTTTTGGGCCTACGTTGACTTTGGGTCAACCCATTTTTGATATACCTATCAAGTTGCATGACGAAACCAAGGGTCCCAAATACGAGCCCGTGACCATCAAAACAATGTGCTGACATTTTTCAGTGAGCAAGAACTACCAAATATCTATTTGAGACAGGCAGTGTGCCTTCCACAGCAGAGAATGGCACATGTAGTGTTGACAAGGTGAACTAAGGAGGGGACTGGAACAGAGTACTAGCTGCTGATTAACAGATATTCGACTACCAAACCTCACCTACGTGGCCCAACGGCCCTCTAGACGTGCCTATAAATGTGTCCCCCACTCGTTTATGTAGGCATTTGATCTTTAACAGAGGGTTTCCCCGGGAGCACAAATTAGGATGTTTCATTGTTGTTTAGGGTGCATAGGGTTAGAACCACTATTATCCAGATCAAGCTTCCTCTTCAGGTAGTCTCTATTTCGGACTGTATCCTCAATTCAGGTACGCATCTAATGATAAATTAATTTGAGCCGAAAAAATTAGGACGTACGTATCTAGACTCAATAATGAAGTTTCGGTAGGTTTTTTTCTTTCCATTTTTGAAACTCTACAACTGTTACTTTCCTACTTTTAATGTTGTACCACGTAGCTAAGAAGGTTTCTTGTGTCCAACGGCTACCACTGTGATTTTTTTTTTCACTTGAAGATTTACTTGGCTTAAACAAATGTGGTATCATTGGCGTGCAACTAGTAGAAATTGGACCTAAAATTTTGCCAAGTATGAGTTGGACACTTTAATCTTTTAGCCAATTACAAATTCCCTAGTCCTGATACTTGATGGATAACCAAATTCTAAAATGATAAAATCTTCTAGACAGATCAAGCCAATTTAGGAGGAATAGATGACAGGATATCAATTCTAATCCGGGTCTTTCGAGTTGAGAGATTGAGAGCTTGCTCTTCTCCTCTTGAGCACAAGAGTCCAAGTGTTTTTACTTGTGTTTTCTTCATAACAAAATTATTGTGTCTGGGTAATTGCAAAAAGTGAAAGCATAGAGGTGTCACTCTTGTTAGAAAGCTCAAATGTTTGAGCATTAAGTTATAAACAAAGGCATCTTATTTGTGTGAGGTTTGATCTTTACCGTTAAAGAATAGGGGTATAGTGGGATTGAATTGGCAAGTAAGCTTGCAAACGAGGAAGCATGGGGAAAGAATGTAGGAGCGGTGACAAATATAACTCGTGTCAATTCTCTTTCCCGAGTCTCTTGCTTTATTGTTATTTGCATGCTTCTTACTCTACTTGCTCAAAAAATGATTAAGGTAAAAACCTTGCTAAGTTAAGTTGTTGCTTAAAAATTTGTCAAAAACCTGATTCCCCTGTTAGGTTGATTATTGGGATCACACATAGCAAGATACCCTAAAGTTTTGTAGAACAATATGCAAATCAAATAGTATAACAACAAAATTATGCAACTATCAATAGATAATTACAAAATTGAAACAGTTTCTATGATGAAAAAACTCTCAAAGATCAGCAACTGATGGTTTCCCTCAATCAACTCTTTAGTAGACTGCACATAGTTTTCAAACTTTTGATCAAGTGCCACAAAATGAATTGATCACACAAAGAAGCCGAATTGTGCAGAGAAAGAAAAAGGGCACCTGATCAGTATAACTACATGGCTTCAAAAAGTCATTTGACCAGTAATTAAATTGCTTCTCATTCATCAACAGGTGGTGGCCAGTCAAGGAACTTACTGCCTTCAAGCAATGGCGGTAAATAGCTTTGTGAAGCGGAAGGATTATCAGGAGGGTATATATATCCTTTCCCATACCCAAATTCTTTCATTAGCTTAGTTGGTGCATTCCTAAGATGTATAGGCACCCCTTCATTCCTTCCAACGGATTCCCTCACCGCCTTCTGCGCAGCCTCTATAGCCCGATAGACAGCAACCGATTTGGGGGATAATGCCAAGTAAGCTAAGCACTGAGCAAGATTCACATTGCATTCCGGCATGCCGATAAAATGGCAGGCCTGATAGCAAGAAACCGCCTGCGTGAGAGCAGAGGGGTCGGCTAATCCGACATCTTCGCTCGCAAACCTAACCAGCCTCCTGGCAATATAGAGAGGCTCCTCTCCTCCTTCAAGCATCCTAGCCAGCCAATATATGGCCGCATTCGCATCACTCCCCCTCATAGACTTGTGTAATGCACTGATTAAATTATAATGCTCATCCCCTGCTCTGTCATATTTTATATGCTTGGAATGAAGAGCTTCCTTGGTATCCTCCACAGTAACAACAACTGCGGAGGAAGATCCTTTACCACTTTGTAATCTTGCGAACGATGTGATGGCAGAAACCTCGAGCGCATTTAATGCCACCCGGGCATCCCCATCACACTGAGAGGACAAGAAGTCTAAAACTTCTTCATCGAGCTCCACCCTCATCCCAATACTCCTTGATAATCCTTTTTCCAAATCATCAACCGCCCGCCTCAATAGCCGAGCAATGTCGCCGGGATGAAGGGGATTAAGGGTTAGGACTCGACAACGGGATAGCAGAGGATTAATCAAATGAAATGAAGGATTCTCCGTCGTTGCTCCAATAAACACAATGCTCCCATCCTCGATAATAGGCAAGAAGGAATCCTGCTGTGACTTGTTAAACCGATGAACCTCATCCACAAACAGAACCGTCCTCTTACCGCCCTTAACCTTCTGCCTCCTGGCCTCATCCACGACATCTCTCACATCCTTAACACCAGATGTTACCGCCGACAGAGAGACGAACCGGTACTTCGAAGCTTCCATAGAATTGGCGATGGCCCTGGCTATGGAGGTCTTGCCGGTGCCGGGCGGGCCCCACAGCACTATAGAAGGAAGTCTGTTACAAATGATGGCCGAGCGGAGGGCGGCGGTCGGGCCCAGTATGTGGTCTTGGCCGACGATGTCGTCAACGCTTCGAGGGCGCATCCGCTCGGCGAGAGGTTCGTCGGGGAGAGGGTTGACTGGAGAGAGTTTAGGGCGCTTGGCAATGGGTGCTTGGATTTCTTCAGGGTCGTCTTTATCTGTGGAAGGTGGAGTGGGTTTTTCAGACTTGGATTTGGTCTGGGAGAGAAAGAATGCATTGATTTGAGATTGGGATTGGGATTGAAATTGGGACTGAGAGGACGGGGAGTGGGCAGAATCGGAAGTGGGTTTGTGGTTTAGAATCCACTCGATGGCTTCAAGGGTGGACTTGCCGCCGGTGGCGGCGAGAGCTTGGACAGCCAACTCGTCCGGGAACCCCATGCTTAGTAGCTGCTGCATCTCCATCTTCGCTTCCCCAGCCTTGCCTCAACGGCGCCAATAGGTGAGCTGTACTCGTGTATCCGGGGATCCGACAACGAAAATTGATATCCGCCTCGTCGGCAGTACTGTAAAATTACGGTGTCTCACATTAGTTTAATGTTTGTAAGATTTTTACTGTCGTCTCGTTATTTTAGGTGACCTTAATGTACTATTAAAAAAATATTTATATAATTTTAAGTTAATTTTATACTGATCTGTCCATGGGTTTAGGTTATTGTATGAATTAGAGAGGCATTTGATTTTTTTTCGACGAGTTGAGATGAAGTAGGTTCGATTTTTATTTCTGATAACTTTGGTCATACACAAAACAACAAATAAACAAGAGGTCAAAAGATAGTGATACTCATTTCCTAATTTATTCTATAATATTCAAATCAATAATTTTTCAACGTATACGAAAAAGATGGAGGATGCAAATGATGCTACTGCACGGGTGTAGGGATTAAATGTTGGTAGGAGAGCGATGCACCAATGGGTGTACTTGTCAGAGAGTGGCTTACTAGAGATGTACTCAACAGGAAGCAGTTTCGAAGGTCCTCAAGGTGAGTGAACGCTTAAAGGGTAAGGGTAGACTAGTTAGATGAGACTTCGATTGCTCAGAACACGATTGTTTGGAATGGTGTTTCAATATCTCTCTTTCTCTCTCTACTTCTGCCTATTTGCCTGTAGAGACAAAGGGGTATTTATAATGTTAGAATTGGTTCAGCCTTTCTTAGGTGTCACGGTTGGCGACAGCTACCAGCACCAATCTGTTGGGCAGTCCCAACAATCGTGAGTGCTTGTTATGGCAATTATGACTGTCTGAGCATTCTTTCCTTTGTTAGGGCAATCATGGGGATCACCGCATGATGACTACCTTTTTGAGACGATTTGCTGAATCATGTCTGCTATCCAAGGGGGCAAACGATCTTCGGTAGAATATTTGCTAAGCTGCATCTACAGTTTTAGCAAGTTCCACCCGCGTATTCGTAGAGTGTTACGTTGTTTGTCGGTTAATGAGTTGGAGGGGCTTCTGTGGGTTTGCCCTAATTGTCCTTTTTTGCAAGATAGTCTCTGGCCGACCGCATTGCCACTCTGATCTTAGGCTTGCGAAGTCGCACCTCGGGCATGCCACCTACTGGTCTCTTCCCCTATAAGCAAGTTTAGTTACTGGGCCGGCCCATTTATGACTGTATCCATCACTAACCCTCCATATCGAGCAATTTGAATTTTCAACTCTCGACATGTTGACTGATGGGATGCCAATTATCGGTTTCCTCGATGGCCCCTTCCCCAGGTGGCCTGTCGATTCTTCTTTTAGCCAAGTTGGATTTGATTCTCTACGCCTGCGATTCTTTGTAGATAACGCTGGTGTAAGAAATCTCCTACATTTAATATCTCACTGATCCTTCTTTACACTATAAATGGAGAGGCTCTCTATGATTTGCATCGTGATTCATCTTCTCCCACTGAATGGTGTGAGAGTTCAAAGCTAACATGGAGCCTGCGCTACCACTAGTCGAGACCGGGGGCAATTCTTCTCCGATGTTCGAAGGAGAGATCCTAAGGTGCCTTGGTTACTCTCTTTTGTATGGGATACTGCCTTGGTTTTTCTATTTTGCCTCCGTCCTGAAGCCGAGCCCCTCGCCTTGCTTTTGTGGGCAAGGTTTTCCTTTCACCGTGGCATGCCTCGCGAGAGATAGCTTGGCTCTAGTATAGTTGGTCCCCGGCTCACTCCGCGTCGAGCGGTCCTTTTCCACCCGCGGATGCCGCGACTGCCTTCTCGGATCAAGATAGAGGAGCAGTCTTCTTCTCCTGACCGTCATGGTTAGGTTGTTGTCCCATATATATTTTTTATTTATTTTATTATATATATATATATATTTCACTTCCACCGTTTATTGAAAGTTTATACTTTGTAAAGAAAATTAATGAAAGGGACTATCCAAGCATTTTCGTCTCTATTGTGTGGCTACAATATTCTTACATAATGTGAATAGTTAAAGCAATTGAGTACTACTTTTCGTTGTTCGACGCCTGACAAACTAACTAATCAGGCTATTGGCGGCTCGGTCTTTTGGCAATCTTGACCCACGACAGTCCATCCCGTATATTAGGTAGAGACGTGAGCTAGTCGGATAAGTCTCGAGCCACCCAGGGACGCATGCTGCTAGTTTGTTAACTTAGAAAATGAGGCATCTGGTCATCATTACCCACGCCGTATTTCCGACCTACTGAATTAAGTGTCTAGGCCAACAACTGTCAGCAAGCTGTGCAAGAGAATGTCACATCTATCATTATGACCAGGCCAGCAATAAGACATGCTACAGTACTCTGCAGTGAAGGCACATGTCGCGATCATCATAAAGATGTGCCCCTTCGATATCTTGGGATAATGTCACTTCGAGGCTAAGGCGTTGACTATTTAAATTATTAGCCTTCGCCATTTTTCGCATTTTCCTTCATCCAAATCACTTTATCTTGGCTTGCCCTTTTGGTTTATATGGCTTCCGCGAGAGTCGATGCGATTTCGTCCGTGTTCACCCCCGTGATGTTGAGTCTTTGTTTGCTTGGTACAACATGCCAAGCGCCATCGAGTATGCGATGTCGGGTGAAGAAGGCAGGGCATGTTCCCCGCAGTAGGGATTTATTATCGTCTATGTGGCCCATCTAAAGGTGGTCATTTTTTCTCAATTGCACAAGAGTTGTATAGGATCCTTGCATCCCTAGAGATTCCAGTTGTGCGGCTACACCCCAATGTTGTTCGGTACTTGGTTTCCCTGTGCGTCTTCACTCGCCATCATGATCAAAAGTTGGGTGCCATGGTCGTGAAGACGATCTTTTGGTTCATCCAGAATGTGGACTAGATCTCACTTTTCCCTCACTCGGATTTCCCACTGAGCGGGGAGAACCCCGACTCTGCAAAGAGATAAAAGGACTGGTACTTCTACTCAGCAGTCCCTCTTGAATGGGCTCCTCCCAATAAATGGGGTAAGGTGCGCACTTATTTTGTCAGTCAGGTTTTGGATTGGGAGAGTCAGGTTTTGGATTGGGAGAAAGATTCCATGACGCCACTGATAGATATCTTTAAGGTGCACGCCGACACCTTCCATGAGAAGGACTATTGGTTGTCTGTGGAGGTTCTTGCACAAGCCAAGTGGGAATACCACTTGGGGGAGACAAACGTAACCGCCCTGCAGCCAGTCAAACCCAAAAGGAAGCCTGGGTCATTGTTCATCTGGGATTCCCCAGATATGGCAACTAAACAGTGGGTAGCTTTGCCTGGTTCCTCCTTTTTAGATGATGACCGTCCAATTGTAGTGTGGACATGGAGTGTCGGCGGGTCTTTAAGGGGGATAGCCCCCATCCCACCTTCTTCACCTCGCAAGGTTTCTGAGGCTTGCGGGTCTGCCAAGGGAAATGAGTCCTCCATGCCTCCCACCTCGGCTGCGAGAGACCCAGGAGCACACGGGGCGTGTTGATCCTTGCACCGACCCTAGCTCAGTACGGGGTACCCATCGCTACTGCTTTATTGCCCGAAAAGCCTATGCCTGACCCCTCTGTGAACTTTGTTGAGGAGATCCCCTACGGTGATTGGATAATTAAAGCCTAAGCCAGGGGGTCTGTGAAGCTAGCGAGGCATTAGAGGTCGATGGGACTAATGAGGCCGTGGGGGTGCCGAGGCAACCAGATTGGAGCTCCTAGTGCCTGACTCGGAGCCCCTGAAGCTATGGGTCCCGGAGGCTGAGGTGGTTGGCGAGGTGCCTTCTTCAGAACCTCAGGAGCTTGAGATCTAGGAGGTTTTGATGGCTTCCTTGAGTTGTACGCCCTCGGAGGAGTCGTCCTTCGTTGAGGTATCGACTACATAGCTCTTCATCTTTCCTTCTTGTTTCTGTCATTACTCGACTGTTGCAACGTCATTTTGTCCCAAACATATGCTTATTCGACTGGGCCTTGGGAGATGGAGGACTAGGTTAGCGCCGCCATTGCGGAGGCAAGACAGAACCAAGAGCAGATTGCCTGCCCTAAACGCGAGTTGTCCGAGTCCAGGGTGAGCACCTCCTTTCTTGAGGAAGCACTTTGGGTGGTTGAGAAACGACACACGTGTCTTTGAGACAAGAATTCCTAGCTCAAGGGAGATCTCAGGGCTCAATTTCGTTCGAAGGAGGTCAATCAGGCGATCGATGGTAGATTCTAGTCAGGTATCCTCCTTTGCTGATGGATAGCATCCTTGGTGGACCCATACTTTCCTGTCACCTTCTTTCATATGAAGAACTCTAGTGCCCGGCTTCAATTTGAGTTGCTTGGTCCTTCCGGAGATGGTGTGGGGCCTTCGTCTGGATCCCAAAGGGGCCCCCAATCTTGGGATCACCCTTCGCCTGAATAGTAGGTGCAGGTGGCTTTTTGCACCCCCTTGGGCGGACCCTCCATGTTATATATTTTGTCTTTTGTAATAAAATCAGTTAAACTATTTTGATCATTATTGCTGATACTCATGTGCATATGTTGAGGTTTTTTTATGTTTCTTTGATTTGATAGCTAAGCGTTACTATCGTTGTCACTGGGCTTTGGCGGAGACACAACCACTGGCACTCGGTCTTGTTGAAAGATGTCATAGCTTTCGCACGTCAGATCCTACTCCGCCAGCAATGGTTGACTGATGGTGCTCATCCCTTTGAGAGAGCTGTCACACGCACGCTAGGAAGCCCCCTAAGGTTTTTGGTGGCCGCTTTAGCAGGGTAATTCAACCTTTGTTGGTTAGTTTCTTGGGCCGTCGCATTTCTCCGTGCATGGGCAGCTCGATTTTGGGACCGAGGTTCAGAATTTAATTACTTATGGGCTACTCAATAACGGGACTGAGGTTCTTGACTATGACGTAATTGGTCGAGGGACAGATGAAAGAAAGTTAACCCTACTTAGGGGCAATTTAGGCCACTTGATTTTATAAAATGACATGCAAGTATTCACATGAATGATCAAGAACGAATAAATAGCCATCTTATTAATTAAAACTTGGTACATTTTATAAGCATTTCAGATGATGTATGATAATCTTACCCGGGCTTGGTGGAGACTCATGGGTAGTATTTTTTGAGGTGGGGGGCGTTTCATATCCTTGGAACCCGTTTATCATCCTGAGTACGCAGCTTGTACGCACTGCTCCGGAGGATAGTGATGACGAGGAACGATCCCTCCCAATTTGGTGAGAGTTTGTTCTTGTTAGCGTTCTTGTCTGTTGCCTCTACGCTCCGCAAGATAAGGTTTTTCGCCTCGAACTGGCGGGTTTTCACCTTCTTGTTATAATACTGAGCGATCCGTTGCTGGTAGGCGGCCATGTGGAGGAGCGCTACGTTTCAGGCCTCTTTGGGTAGGTCGAAATACTCTTTGAGCCTTGGGAGTTGTTAAGCGGGTCAAAGAATTCGACTCGGAAGCTGGGGAACCCTACTTCTACATGGATGACCACTTCAATCCCGTAGTATAGACTGAAGGGCATCTTGCAGGTTGGCTCTCTTGGTGTTATCCTGTATAACCATAGCACAGAGGGAAACTTGTCCACTTAGGATTCCACAACATCTTCTAACTTTGTCTTCAACCCATACAGCATCGTGCAATTCGTCACTTCTACTTGCCCATTCGCTTATGAGTATGTGATAGAAGTGTGAACCAACCTTATTCGCAAATTCACGCAATACTTGGTGAATTGCTTGCCGGTAAATTGAGTTCCGTTGTCGGTCATCATAATCTCAGCAATCCCAAATCTGCATACGATACTCTGGCGAACAAACTCCGTCACGTTCTGCTTGGTGATCCGCATTAGCGAGGATGCCTCGACCCACTTCATGAAATAATTGATACCGATTATGACAAACTTCCTCTGCCTGGACGCAATAAGCAATGGGCCGAGTATGTTGAGTTCGCATTGTGTGAATGGCT
>JAOVVI020008418.1:0-14202 GCA_028571085.2 Nepenthes alata
TACACTTAATTATCATAATTTTAACTCGTTACACTTAATTTAAAATTTTCAGCTTTTAGTTTTTTTTTTCTTTTAACAACTACATACATAATACACCATATAGAACGTGGTCAATTTAATATAATTGATCAATTTAATAACAACAATAATAATGATAATAGAAATTAATACGATCCTAAATTCAGAGTTATTATACAAATTATGGAGCCCTCTAATCTTTCACGGCGGGTCGAGATCAGACGAGTTTGGTCTCTGTCTCTGATAGCCTGAGTCCTACACAACATAACGAACAAATAAGAAGTTAAAGGATTTTCAAAACTCACTCGTCAATTTATCCTCCGACACTCAAATTAGAAATATTTTTAAAAGAATAGAATGATAGAAGATGGAATATGCAATGATACAAGGGTAAATGAATAAGAGTAATGGCGAAGGTCTTGGCTCCGACGATTGTGCTCAACAGGGAGCAGCATGCGAGTATGCTTGCAAGGAAGCGACTATGAGAAAGGAAGAGAAAGAGATAGCTCCCTTTGAAAATTGATGGCTTCAAGAGCGAGAAAGAGCTATTTATTTTTTCTGAGCAGTCGAAAGTAAGGATTGTTCTTTCCTTTTTACCAGTGGAGATGAAAGGATATTTATAATGATGGTGTTGATTCTGCGTATCTTGGACGCCTAAGGCTGGTGACAGCTGCCCTACGAGATTTCGTTGAACTGTCTGTGTGATAATGAAAACTACGGACAGCAATTGTCGTTCATAAGTGATTGTGCAACCATGAATGGACCTGTCAATACGTTCACCGGCAACTACAATTATCCTTTACGGGCACTCAGGTGATTGGCTACTTTTTTAATACATTCGCAAGACTACCTCCACTGCCACAGCAAATGTCTCCTACAAACGCGCTCTATTCTAATCGGGTTGCTTGCTAGTGTGTCTCCTACAAACGCGCTCTATTCTAATCGGGTTGCTTGCTAGTGAGCTAAAAAGCTCCCTGCACCGTGATTAATTGGTTCACAAGGGCTAGCTATTGGACCTATTTGCCGCCTTTCTTTTCTTGCCCACGAGTTGGGCGTGGCATCCTTTGAACTTTATGCCGCATGGGACCCCATTGGGCTTTTGCCCCTGGGCATGCCGACGGATGAACTCTTCTCTAGGCCGGCCCATAAGATTCTGGGACCCTTCAAAAGTAATTATCACTATCATTTAAGAATACTTCTATTATTATTAATAGATTTATCCATAAAACCGATTTAACAAATAAATTATTTTTCCCCCTAGAAAATTTGCTATGCACTTCCCCTGGAATATTATTTATTCATGCTTTTTTGATGATAAATATTCACACAAAATAACTATTTCTACCCAAAATTTTCAACCAAACAACAATGAAACAACATCCACGAAGAGAGTTAATTTGAAGTTGTTGATTTGAAGGGTCAGATCATACAGACGGACAAAACAAAATGAAGAGAGTAATCTTTCCGATCATATGGATGGACGGTGGTTCAGAATACCAGACAGCTGAGCCCGAAGCATTTTGAAGGGTGAAACTGAAACTACTCAATCGTAGGTTACAGGCCCTGCTACTTAACTATAAGGTAAAAGGATGACAACATCCCGTTGTCGAGGCTCACCGGAAAAGATCGTTGAAATCGGATTTATGATGAAATTCCTTGGATGGATGAGGAAGGACGGATCCTGCGCAATCATCTGATCTGAAAGATCAAAAGGCGCGATCGCTATCATAGAATTCCATCTCCCAGTGATCTAGCCGTCGTACTCTCCTTGAGCAAACTTATTCTCCGGGTAAAAGACCGCAACAACTTCATTGCCCCCGAATTTTCTTCCATTCATTCCAACCCTTGCTTTTGCGGCACTCTCAATGTCTGAGTACTCCAAAAATACCTGAAGAACAAGTAAACACATCCAAAGCAAAGGAACAAATTATTCGGTCCCCATAACTCGGCACGAAGGCAAAAGTATGCAGAACCAGGAAGACGCTAGTCCTCCGATATCCCAGCGATGAGAATTTCATCCGGGCAACTGAAAATAACTACGATAAAATGGGTTCAACACATCCTAATGTGTTATCATGATCTTAACCGTCCAAATTCTTCTAATAAAATCCTCACGGTTTGAGAGTATACGAAAATATAAAACAATTGGAGGAACTTAAGGGTGTTTTTGGCTATGGAAATTTTGAATAAATGAAAAACAGTTAAAAATTCTAATATATAATTTTCATCATATTTTTTCCTCATAATTTTCTAAGCAATTTAAACATGTAAAAGCATTTTTCTTGAATTTTCTTTCCTTTTCCTTCAAAGTTTCCTAAATCCAAACATTCTCTAAAATAGCTGGGCTCGGCGTGGTTCGATTAAAGCTAATTCGAGCTCAATTTGAGCAGTTGGCAGGTTAGGTACATGACCGAGGTCCAGCACAATACCAAGTTCTTTGAGCTTGACTTGTAATATTAGGTGGAAGCCATTAACTCACTGAACTTTCTAAGTCAAACTTAGCGTAATCTTAAACTTTGTAAATATAATGAGCCAAGCCAGATCGATGATTTACTCCAACAGATCGCTGGGTACTGCCATGTCAGCAGCGTTCGACAGACAATTGGGTATGTCAACTTCATAATCATCACTAGAAAGCTGCTACACCACAAGCCTAAGCTATGAAAAAGATTTGACATGCCAGATCAATGATTTAGTCAAACTGATCGCCAGGTATTGACATCACAGCAGCAGGTTTAACAGACACTCGGGTATGTCACCTTCATATTCATCACTTGAAAGCTGCCATACCATAAGCCTAAACCTAAGCTATGACAGATTAGAAGTACCCACCTTTCCTACTCCAGGTAACGCTTCCCCATTCGGTCCTGGGCGTGGGATGACAACATTTACCAAAGAACCTGCAAAAATAAGTTAATGATGAAGTCAGGAATAATACCTGTGATCACTAAATTTTACAGACTGGAAAGCTTACCAAATTTTTCTCCCTCCTGCCTCATGTCATCCAATATGTCTTCAAACTCCTGATCATCCTTAAGCTCCTCTGGAGTAACACAGTGAGTTAAGCATACAACCTTAGCGGGCAGACCACCAGGTTGTAACATCATCTTCTGCAATAAATGGAGTATGGAATTAAGTCTTTTCAAAAGTCAAAATCCATAGAAAATTAGGAATATGTTTTGACAGAAAGCTTACTGTTTTGTTTAACACCGGAAATTATTTCTGCACAGATGCTAGTATTTGATACACTATAAGTTCATGCACAGGCACAGGCTCAAGCATGGATTCTTTTTCCATACTTGGTTATGTCATCCATCAAGCAACCTTCAAGCACCATTGATGCCAATATCGGCCAATATATAATATCGGTATTAGAGGCCCCCGAAACCAATATTTTTCGATATTGTAACAATATCACAATATGTTTCCCGTATTAGCAATATATTGCAATATATCAGCCAATATGCTACTATCAACTTACGATTTTTAGAAAAAAATTTTCTTCGATATGTCCAATACCGATACATATTATTCAACATATTTTATATCAATATGGTTGCAATTGATGCTGATATCGAAATCTTCATCCATGCCTTCAACATATGAAAACAAATCAATAATTCCACTCTAACTTGCTCTGTAAGAATTTAACCTACTTCAACACCATCTGCCAACTAGAGCATGGCAAAGGGCACAGTAGTAAGTATACTACCTGAAGTGCTATCTGCTGCTGAGCATGCAATAGCACACTCTCTTGTTCAGGTTTAATTTGCGTCGCACCTTGGTTTGCACGCCTCACTGTAAGAGTTTTATCCCCCATTTTAATACCATTAAGAGCTTGACAAACTATGTCTGTTACAGATAGATCTTGATATACACAGAAAGCATAGCCTTTTGAGTTTCCAGTTTCTCTGTCTTTCACCAGATCAAAACCCCGAAGGGCTCCAAAAGATTCCAAAAGCTCTCGGACCTGAGCATCGGTGAAGTAATAGGGAAGACCACCCACAAAAATCCTGTCAGGACCCTCAAGTCCACCAGCAGATCCAGGACTCAACCCTACAGCAGCGAGGTTGAGATTTGGATTGGGCTGACTTGGGCCAAGTGTCGCAGCAAGCGAGGGATTATAGTCACTCGGTCTCCTCACCTTAACAGCCATACCCTGGGATGCAATGAATTGATGAAAATGTCAGCAACTAATGAAAAAGCAACTTGACAAGGACTCAGCAGAGCACCTAAATTTAAAAACTAGACAAATGAGAAAAGACATAAAGATGTCAAGAAATTACAATTTTCCTGGAACAACAAGAAGAATTTTCACAGATTTTGTCCATATCAAAATAATTAGCATCAAGAAAGTAAAAATTGGAATCTACTGGCGACCTTTACGATTAAATACAGATCATGGACATGAATAAAGCAAGCATTTCCTATTTTAAAGGGTTACTTGGGGTGGGGGTGATGCTCAGTGCATCATCTGGACTCGTTGGATTTCAGAAATTAGGGTCCCGATTATCTTTCATGGAGAACGAAAAGAGTGTTATCCAGTATATTAGTGGATTTCCAAGCACGGTTTTAAATCACAGTCTCAGCGCCGAATGAATATTGTCGGCAAATGTGAGGGTTCTCACGGCCTTGCCGCCATGACGTGATATTCGCAACGTAAGGAGAAACCCATATCCAAATCTATGATTACACAAGTACATTCAGGTGGAATTAAAAGGGCACCGAGTTTGATCATCAATTTTTTGAGGACCTCACATGTTAGATATCCGTTTCTGCATTTAAAGATACTACTTTAGGATGATCCATAAGTGTTACAGCAGCAGCAAGAAGGGACATTCACAGGAAATGAATGGAGAAATGTGTGGCAATGATTGAACCTACGAAGTATAACAAAGGTGAAGGTTAGCTTGAGGGCGGTAATTACTTCCTTTGATGATAATGGAGTAGTCAATCAAATTGCGGATGCGCTACCATACTCAGGTAATGATTAAAAATGGGGAAATGTGAGCATCAAAATATTATTATCTTTCTTCCATTTTGGGCTACATGCGCTACGACACTCAGGTGATGATGAACAGGAAAATACAAACATACTTTTCTACGACACTCAGGCTACAAGCGCTACGAGACTTAGGGTTTAGAAGTATTTTAAAATATTTAAAGCTTCTGTTAAATTTAGTAAATTGCTACTGAAAGTAGGCTTCTCTCTATAACTTACCATGTATCTACTTATTATTCATTTTTGTAATAGAAGTTGATTCTATTTTAGGTCTGTCCTGTGTGGTGTGACTAGTTCTTACATCAGAGGGTAGGGGCTGCCAAGTTCTATGATGACCACTAATGAAACCCCCAAAAAGAGAGAAGGCGTACCTCAAATATGATACCATCTAATGCCATAGCATTACTGGCCTCTTCAACAGATCTCATCTCAACAAAAGCAAACTTCTTCTCGTGATTTATATACACATTGACCACAGCATCACCTGGGAATAGCAAAAGAGAATTTTGTTTAGTGAGATACCAGTTTTCAGTCTCATTTACCATTTTTTTCAAGTAATGTGCTACAAACAGACAAATCCACAATACCTGGACCTGCGGTGTTTCCTCCAATTGCAGCCATGACATGGCTGAAGAAAGTTGCTACAGACTGCAGTTGAAAATGAACAAATAGCATTAACAAAGAGTAATGCTACTTGTCCCATCTACCTTCAACCCACTCTCTAAATGCGGGACCCATTGGAATGTGAAAAAAGGAAAAAAAATTAAACTGAGCCCGACATATAGAGAGTGGGTTGTAGGTAAGTAGAACAAGTATCTTTTTCAATTAACAAAATACAATTCACGAGTGAACAGAGCAAGAAGACTATGGAGAACCTACAAAAAAACCACAAACTAAAACATTGTTGATATGATCATCAATAATCTCTCAGTCCAAACTACCGCTAAAATTGAGATGAGACCACAAATTAACAAATTTGACAGGTAAAGGAGTGAACCAAAGGCATTAAAAAAGGACAGCCAGTAGAAGAGACTCCCATAACATGAGGCAAACGAAGGCATTAACTGGAGATAATAGGTAGAAACATATGAATGAACTAAAATCCAGTAGAATATCCATTAGGCCAAAATCTCAAAATCCAAAACGCAATTGACAAAGCACCAATATGATGTAAACCATCGCCGCTCCATTAATTGCATTTAACAAAAAAGGTCCACCCCTTATTGTCAAAACTTACAGTATCTAATTATTTCTCAGCTACATTGACATATTACAAGGCCACCACTAACGCAGATCGTTGCAGTACATGGAAAAAGATTTGGAATGTGGAATGTGGGTTGGCACAGAACATAATACATTGTGGTAGCTTTTTTGATACACGTGCTTCAAGTTTTCAAAATGATGTTAGTCACAACATATGACCAAAAGGCAACTAAGGTATCATGGCATTGTAAAAAAGAGTGTCAATATTTGCAGACTGTTATTTTGGGTAATGTTGCTCCGTTAATTAGCTTAATAGCTTACAATCCAATGTTATGCATCAAGCTCTTAAAATTTGGAAATGAATGCATTTTTCTTACATATTTTGGTTGGAACGCTCAATTCAGCATTCCAAATTGCACATGTTCCACAATTCAGAATGATGGATCCGAATTGAAATTAGCTAGGGCAATAGCAAATTGTGGCAACTCAAGAATATTACTAGGGCTGGTCATATAAAAATTTAAGAGGGGAAAAAATCAATGAACGGCGTGGCCCATATTACTTGTTAGAATAGGAGAATATTCTGTTAGAAACTCAGAATATAAGAGGAATATGCTGAAAGATATTCTTGGTAGTATATTACATGTAAAGATAACTTAGTAATTTACACTGCCTGTAAATAAATCTATATAAATAAGGATAGCCTAGCCCTAATCAATTCATGAAGCACGTTATATAAAAACTGACCCATGCACCTAGCGAATGGATCAGAATTGTCTAGACTCATAGCAAAAATTTAGCATTCCAATAACAGTAACTGAGAATCAATTCCATTCCCTAAGATTATAAAAAAAAACAAGGATCCAAAATACAAATAAACAAGGATCAATTGAAAATAAATTAAACAAAGACTATGAATTACCCAATCACTTGTCGCTAAGAAAAACCATGAATTATTCAACTCAAAGGGAAGAAAAGAGAGAGTACAACTATATGCCACCCAGACTCACAGCAATATAATTTAAGAGTGAAGTAAAAGAGAATCAGTTCACATCTGTCAGTCCCAAAATAACTCATGCTTAACCAAAATCTTATAATTTAGCAAGAGCATGAAATGAGAAATACAATAAATATTAATTTGGTGTCTCAGATGTGTCCCTATATATTATACTCACAATTTATTATAAACAGAAAAATAAAAGGAGATCTAGAATTATTAATTCTCAATGGCTGGCTTTCACATGGAACTTCTGATCATTACAAAATAGCAAGAAAATGGACAAGAAGTCATTATAACAACTAATTGCTTAAGAACTAAAGATAAGCAGCAGAAAAAAAAAAAGTGTTAGGAGTCTGCTGAAGAGCTGGAGAACCTGTTCATTAGCTGTGGGGGGCAGTCCACCAACATAAACCCGCCGAGCGTGCCTAGTTGCCTGTAAACCAAATGAGATGCAAAGTTTATTCTATGCCCAAAAGAGGGTACTAGTAGAAGAAAAAAATATTGATAAGGAAATGAGTTGCGAATTTCGCTTACCTGCTGAGTCATAGCTTGAACAGGCATCATAGGAAGTGCACCGAGCTGCATTAGGGGAAAATTGGGACAATAAATTAAAATAATGAGAAATTGGTCCTTCTCCTAATGCAAGTTAGAACATAAACGCACCTGTCCTGAAGCTAATGGAAATAAATTGGGAAACATTCCAGGAACAGCTGGAGTTGTCCCTGGAATTTGACCTGTAAAGATTAGAAAATCAATTGTAATGCTAAAAAAATTTCACACATTGTAAGAAAGATGACAGAGAAAAATATGTATATCCTTCTCCATTGAAGAATTTATTTCTTTGATTGGTAAGAAAGAAGAAATGAGTTACTTATTACTTTAAGCATGCCCTAGGCTCTAGAAATAAATTTTCCCAAAAAAAAAGGAGGAATAAATTTCAATCCAAGTGCTGAAAAGGTAATCATTCTAAGACTACTGAAACAGGCATTACACACCAATGAAGATGAACAAGACCCAACCTGAGCATCGATTCTTCCTTGTACATTAAAGCTACAGAAGTCGGCTCACACCCAATGTCAGCACAGTGGGGCAAGTAGCCCAACATTACCTTCTTACAGCAAAAGAGAAGACACAGACAACAAACAAACACCAAACACAAGAACAAACCAAAAATATCTCTCAGTCTCATAAGCATTTGGCCATGTAAACAATTAGAAAAAGCAAAAAAAGTTACACCCAGTTATAGACGCTCTACAAGGATCAAAAATCTGATAAAGAAACAGACGAATAAGCTTACCAAATGAACCATGAAAATTTGGTACGTACTTTCCACACTAAGCCAAGGAAAGAAAAATAGCAGTTATAAGCACAAATATATGTTCAGCATTGTAGAAGCAACACATACCAGCAGCAGCAACAGAAACAGCAGCACCAGGTAACATAGCAGCAGCAGGAGGCGCCATGTCAAACCCACTAATTCTTTTACTGCAAGTGTGTACACTTTGATTAGTTCCTCCTTTTATGTGGCAAATATATACAGAGGAGTGAAAAACAAATGAGTGATTCTAAAAATATTAGTGTTCCATCAGTCAAGAAAACTATGAAAATCAAAACACAGCATGCAGTGCAGACCTCTGGCTCAATTTTTCCACTAGAATTCTCAAATTTTCCTACTAAAACACATTGAAAAACTATGTAAAGCTATAAATCTTGTGAGACCCAAAATAAAATTTTAGATTTCCAAAGTTATAAATTTGGTAAATCAAACAAAAAACAGTTAACATATTTTTACAATTTTACTTCCCACAGTTTTACTCACTTTCCCTTCTCCTGAGTTTTCCCCACTGAAGTTTTAGCCAAACATAGTAATGATGTCCATAAAACAAGCCAACCAAAATCATATAGCATAACAAAAACTCTAGAAAATGACATACAATAAGGAAGTAACATAACACCAAACTCCAAATTGGGAAGCAACATGACCTATCACCAGATAGCTTTATCAAACAAAGATGTTACTATAAACTATGATGTAAAAGGGTAAAAAATACTCGAACTGTTTGTCTACTAAAGGAAGGCAGATTCCCTTCAGAACTGACACAGTGGCATTTATTAAGACAATCAAAAGTAGCTTTATCTTTCACATATTACGAGAGAAAAAGCTTCAGTCAACATCTTAATTGAGCTACCAATAGCATCCTTAATCATACAGGAGTTGAAACACACAGCTGCCTAAATATTTGATTAATGTTCCATACACTTGCAAAGACCCAAGCCGAAAAATCAAGACAGAGGCTTCACCATGCAGTATTTTCCAACTCCAAGACAAAAGAAGTGAGATCTCCAAGCATCAGTGACCAGCTTGTGGACATTTGAACAAGTAAGCACCTCATTATATATGAGGGCAAAAATCAATCACCCTAGTTAAGCAGCCCACCCCCTCTTCCTGTTGCAAATTCAAGAACCAGTTTCAAGATGATAATTTGCTCTCATTTACTGTTTAAGCCAAGGAAAAAAATTCAAGAAAACTACAAAAACAAAAATCATATTTATGATCAAAACAATGAATGTTCACAACCATAATCCAGAGTAATTGTATACACAAGCTGAACAAGGATCCTTGGCAAAAAGAAGTCTAGCAGTACTCTGAATTCCCCACCTTTTAAAGTTTCGCATTTACTGTTCAGGCATTCAAATTAAAACTCAAAATTTACCACCAATAAGAAAGCTAACCAGGATAGACCAACTGCAAACATAAGAGCCAGCTCGAGTGTAACAGTATCCAAACCAAAACATGAGGAAAAAAACAACATAGCCTTCAACACTTTTGACAATTTTAACAACTACCAACTAATGAAAAACAAGCTACCTAATATCAAAAATAAACAATCTAAACAATGTAGCAACTACACATATAGGGAATCAAATAATTCCAATTTCTTCTAGGAAAACATACCTCTTTGAGAGTGAACGAGAGCGCGAACGCGAGCGCGATCCGGATCTATGATGAGATCTAGCCCTAGACTGAGATCGGGACCTATATCTATGCCTGTCATCTCTATCCATATCATAGTCCCTTCGCCTGGGGGAAGGAGAAGAAAAGCAATAGATGAACATCAGGATGTTGAAACCAGAAAAGAAAACACATTCATTCAGCTTTTCAACCCATCATTACCAAAATAAATAATAAAAATATAAAATTCACTGGGTAACACCGAACATTATTGCAAGTAATTAACATAAAAGAAAAAAAATCCAAATTTTACCTTCTATTATAATAATCACCATCATCGTCTATACCTCTGCTCCGCTCCCTCCTATCACTCCTATCCTTGTGTCTATCTCTGTGGTGATCAAGCTCTTTATCCCTGTCTCTTTCCCTGTCCCTGTCCCTATTCCTCTCTCTATCCTTCTCCCTGTCTCTTTCCTTTTCCCTATCCCTGCCCCTTTCCTTCTCCCGGTCCCCTTCTGCAACCCTCTTTCTTTCTTTTTCCCGGCCTTTTTCTCGATCTTTGTCCCTGCTTCTTGAAGACTCTCTATCATAGTCATGTGAATGATGCTGCAATAGCAAAATTTCGACAGGAAGACTAAATGAGAGAATTGACTTCCTACCATAAGATGAATATCAATCAATTGTAATATAAGCATGTATTTGCAGGTATTTCACATGAAAATCAAAATATTCTTCATCAGATACAACAGTGGGAAACATCATGGCTAGGATTTCAGGACCGATAACAGACAATAGTTTCGATATTTGCACTTTAACATAAAGATCACTACCAAATTGGCACTAAATCTGTATGTGTAACCAAGCTTGAAGTGACTGCAAGATCCAAAACATGAATCTCCTGTAACATATAAACGGATGACCGATTTTTTGATGATATGTAGATGCAACAACAAGACTTTGAACAAGACCTCAATAAAACAAAATTAGGAAATTAGAGCAGTCCCCTTCAAACTCCCCACTGAGCAAAACAATTTCCTAAAAGCACAACGAATTAACATTTTTCATGAGAAGATCACAAGCAAACATTTGCTAACCAAATTCCACACAGACTAAAAAGGCAAGTGTCAACAACACACCGGAGCAAATAGCATAAAGAAAAATATATAAATCATAGATAAATAAACTATGGAAGAGGATGATTAAAGTTCACAAATCAATTACACTACAAAATCACTTGAACTTTTTGAAGCTACGTTGTGTGTGTTTTCCATATAAGAAGTAGCATCCAATTGGAACGCATCTAACATTGAGATATGTAGAAAAATACACATACATTTTTATCAACACGATACTTACAAAAAAGCAAACATTTTCAATCCACATCTGGAAATTGTGCGACATTGTGCTTAAAAACAGTAAAGGAAGGTAACTGGACAATCGAAGGATAGCGCACATATGAATAAAAAATTTATTAAGTTTTAGGTCACTCTTTCATAAGTCTCGCACCTATTAATAGTGTATTTCTCTTCCAGAGTTGTCAGGCATTTTCACGTTATGTTCATGCAAGGTTCACTCAATTGAAACAATTTGTGAGAGATTTTGTGATAAGGCCACAAGCTATCAGCTTGAGTGTTAGGCTGAGAGGATTTTCAATAACTATCCGCGAGAGAACTGCAAATTGGCTGCTTAAGCACCAGGACTAGGGAAATTTCTAGTAACACACCGCAAAATGACCGCAAGTGGCCACAAGAGATATAAAAAGCGCTGTTCTGATTTTAGAGCGTATTTGAAATCATTTCAACACAAAAGGGCGCTTCATGAAGAGAGAGAATATAGAAAAGAGAGAAGAGAAAAATGTTCGACATCCAGTTGAGATTTGACTTAAGTTCCATTCTTTCCCAAGCTTAGTAAGTTGGTCTAGTCTTATTTCTAGAGCATATTAATATTTGGATGCTTGTTTTCTCCGTGAATTTTTTTTTTTTCTAATGGGATGCTATGTATTTTAGGATTATCTTTAACTTATCGTTCATACAAATTATTATGAAAGATTTTAGAGAAGATTATTTTTGCAACCTGACACGTTTATAGTAGATTTATTATGAATTATCCTGTGATTTGCCCATTGGTTGAAAATAGATTTTTAAGTTAAATATTATTATACAACTTTGTGTGCTTATTAATTGTATGATTACTATTCCTTATACTCTCAGTGTTGGATGATTGATGATCGGCAAGGGCTACGTTTTACCAGTTGTATGCATATTTTTTTCATAGTGAATCCAGACAGAATTACCCGACCAACCATAGACCTATGGTTCCTCATCCTTATCCAGGAATTAGGAACCGAAAGTTCGCAACTAAGACGACAGCAGACTAGACAAGACTCTAACCAGTCAGAATCGCAATCTCACGACAATTATTCTTCTCCTCAACCTTCCTCTCAATATTTTACACAGATCGAGAGCACTTTTGCAAAAAATAGCGTTTTATTTCTTTACTCCTATTTTTGCTGACAGTAGTTTTCAAATTGGGCAGCTAAGGATAAAGGATTGCAACTGAAAACCCTAAAATGAGCACGATATCCACGAAAAAAATTTTGAAAGTCATAAAATCGTTCGAAAACACACAACACAATATAGGAAACGATGATCTACGGAGAGATACCCGTGTTTTTGAGTCGCTCTGATTTTCACCGTCGCCATGACTACCGCTGCGTTGAGGTGGAGGCGAACCGTAGTCCTCTCCGTTACCCTCGTATCTATCTTCTTCGTAGTGAGCCATGCTCTCTCTATCTCGCCTCCCTTCCTCCCGTGTGCCTCTCTCTCTCTCGAAGTAATTCTTCTCCGACGCCCGTCTGCAAGCAACTACACGAGCCGACTATCGTTGGCTCTCCAAACGATTTCTAGGGCGCGATCAGCGATCATGTCGCATTTTACCGTGGTCGTAACTTAAAAAACACCCGACGAAGGCGTCATTTCTCCTCCAATTTATCTACTGTCACTCTAATTACAGCATGTCACTTATTTAGAATTGTTTTTTAATAATATATAAATAAAATTTATTTACACAATTATAATAATTAATTTGAAAATTTATTATATATTTTTATAGCAGGTTTCGACCAATAATTTTTATAGCATATTTCCAAAGTAATTTTGTCAAAAATCTAATTTTCATAGTTCTCACATTTTATTGAAGCCTTATTTTGCTCCATTTCTCAAAACAAATATTAAAAATATTCTCAACTTTTAAATTTAAAATTTTATTATTACACTTTAATTTATTATCTGGGTTTTTAATGTTTATTTAGTACCAATTATTATTTTGTATAATATATTAGATCAAATTGATAAAATTAATACTTATACAGTCGTAGTAGCATTCGTGTGATGGTAAAAATTATAAAAAATTAATCTGAAAGTAATTTTTAAAATTTTATATATTTTCTCAAGATTTATTTTTACAAACAATAAAATTAAACTAAAGTGAGTATTGACAATAATACTAAAAAAAATTAAATTTTAAGAGGGAATTTGTGAAAAGGCAAAAGAATAAAGGTAACTTTATATTTTTCTCTTGGGATCGTTTAGGCAACATTGCCCAATTTTAATGGTATATTTGATTAATGAAATATAATAAGATAAAAATAGAATAATTATTCTTATAAAATAGAATAAGATGTAAATAGAATAAAAATTATTATTTTTATATTTGATTGTTAAAATATAATAAATTAATTTATAAAATAATATAAGAAATAATTTAAAAATAGTGATAATAATAATAACAATATGGGAATAAATATTCCCATAAAAATATTTATTTTTAGTTAAATTATAATCAAATAAAAAAATATTTATTCCAAAAAAATAAAAAAAAAATAAAATTTTTATTTCCTCAAATCATGACCATCCTAAATTGTCATTTTTTTTGAAAATATAATTTTTACTTTAGATTAAATACCAAGTTTTGAAAAAAAATATATTATAATAAACTATATATTTTGTGCCTTTAGTAAATTTTTTA
>JAOVVI020008419.1:0-14201 GCA_028571085.2 Nepenthes alata
TACAAGATAAACAAATAGGGTCTATAAAAATAACATGTATGTCAGTAAAATTTTCAAATAATAGTCAAAACATATAAGATGTGGAAATAGACTAAACATGTGGCTTATAGATAATTGTCTTGACTTTATACCAAGTAGGTCTGAGAAAAGGATTCTCTAAGATATCCAAACTCCACCTTCTCTCTACTCTTCCCTGCGTGCCCTCTCGCTCCTCTCTTCTCCTTCCTCCAGCACACCGCGCCTCTCCTCTCTCCCTCTTCTTCTTCCTCCTGCCGCGTGCCTCTCCTTCTCTCTCCCTCTCTTCTTCTTCCTCCTACCGCACACTCCTACTCACCAATCAAAGTTGTAGCTTTGTTTTGACCCATCAACCAAGATTTCAGCCGATTTTCCTTAAAATTGATACATGCAAGCAAAGAATCGGCATCAACAAAGAGAAGAGAAGGATTTGCTTGCCTCAATTTCTTGTTTCCCTTCTGGCGACGGTGTTAATGGCGCTGGATTTCTCACTTTGGCTCATGTGCACCTCCCCCTTCCTTCACACCATCGTATTCCTTAAATAACGGAGGAAAATCACAGCTAGGGTTTTCTTTGGCTTTCATTTTCAGCGTCGACCTCTCCGGTCGGCATGCCACTTTCCCCTTCCTTCTTCTTCTCTTCTTCTCTCTGCCTCTGCCTCCCTTCTCTCTCCCTTTTTCTCTCTTTTCCTTTTTCGTTTTTGCTTCTGCCACACGCGGCTCCCCCGTACCCTTAAATTATCATCATCATCATTATGATTATTATTTTCTTTTCCCTCCATCCTATATAATCCAATGAGTTCTCAAGCGCCAACATAGGCGCACCTTGGGCACCAGCCCAATTGATCCGAATTTCCTTCAAGATTTCACAATGTATTTATTTTCATCACATCCAAAATTAACCCAAAATCACAATTAATATTAAAATAATCTAAATGGGAATTTGGGGTATTACACTACCTGCATTGCACATCCTAATATTTTGATAAGCAAAATGGTAATTTTGTTTTCTTGGATAAAAAATTGTAGATAAAGGAACAACTCATTTCTGAAGGCAAAGCCTTCAATTGGAAACTAATATTAAAAGATCATCAGCTCTTTCCCAAGCTTATCATGCAACGTGAAAATTTGTTTAAATGATCTATAGTAACAAAAGTCTCGTCATTTCTTTTTCAGTTACCTTAAATAAGATTCATACTTGAATCTCTCTTCTTTTAATTACATCTAAAGCTTTAGATAATTTTTGTCAAAGTATGTTTTGATTGTTTGTTCCCACTAACGAAAGGTTCTGGGTTCACCATTGGTTTTTCATTGTTAACAGATTTGAAATTGCAATACTTGAAACTGAAATAAATTTGCTTGCATTTCTGGTTGTGCTGATGGAACTACAAGCAGAAACAACCTTGTTTTTCAAGCTTTCAATCTCTTTTTAAGTTCTATATGGAAACTGAATACTAATCGAATTGCAATTTCTCTTTGTTATGTGGTCTAGTAGTCTCTTATATGGCATAGTTATCCTGTTGTAGTTATGACAAAGGAGCACACTTGTTTTTACCATCATATGTCATGAGAACTCATGGATCCAGACAACAGCGTGAAGCGGTAAAGAGGGCCCCTAAGAAGCAGCTAGATCCAGTTTTTGAGGTCCAAAAACCATAACTTTGTTTTTTGTTCTTCCTTTTTCTGTCAATTTTATTTAGATTTTATCTTGCTCAACTGTTGTTTAGCTTTGGAAACTGGGGAGTCAATTAATAGGAGTTGAACTGTGATTGTTGCTCATCTTTTTAGCTGTCTTTATTGAACTTTTGTCAGTTAAATGTATAGGCCCTGGATACACTAGGAAAAACAAGATGGCGGGTGAATAAAAGGATGCTTAGCATTGTAGACAGGATATGGGCAAGTGGAGGTCGCCTAGCTGACTTGGTTGACCGTAGTGATGTAAGTTATAAAATTAGCTGCACTCGTGCATCATAGGCTATACTTCCATCATCTCAGATGCGCTAAAGATCTAGTATTTTTGTAGTTCAATTCATCTCAGATGTGCTAAAGATCTAGCGATCCCCCCCTCATTGTACCATGCAGGTACCATTACCGGAAAAACCAGAGACAGAAGATGAGAACCAGCTGAAGAAGTGGAAGTGGAAAGTTAAATCTGTGAAGAAAGAGAACAGGGAGAGACATTCTCAGCGGTGTGATGTAGAACTTAAACTTGCGGTTAGCTTTGGCTTTCTTTTGCTTAGCCAGCGATATTTGTTTTTATTGTATTGTCATTGGGATACTATGTATTCTTTCTATCTGATCAGGTAGCACGAAAAATGAAGGATGAAGAAGGCTTTTACTACCCACACAACCTTGATTTTCGGGGCCGTGCATATCCCATGCATCCATACTTGAACCATCTTGGTTCAGACCTGTGTCGGGGCATTTTAGAGTTTGCTGAGGGGCGCCCTCTTGGAGAATCAGGCTTGCGCTGGCTAAAAATACACTTGGCGAATTTATATGCTGGTGGTGTTGACAAATTGTCTCACCAGGGAAGAATAGCATTTACTGAGAATCACTTGGATGATATATTTGATTCTGCCGAAAAACCACTTGAAGGAAAGCGTTGGTGGTTAAATGCTGAAGATCCATTTCAATTTTTGGCTGTTTGTATTGATCTTGCTGGAGCTCTTAGAAGCCCGTCACCAGAGTCATTTATTTCACATGTTCCAGTTCACCAGGTGTGCATAATTCTCCTCGTTTTCTCTAGTATTGATTATCTAGATATATCCTTGTTGTCTGATTATTATATGCTCAAAGCAAATACAACAGTTATCCATTGAACTAGCTAGCATGGTAAAATTGTGCAATAAATCCATTGGGACCTGGAGGTTATGGGTTCAAAGCAAGGAAAAACCTCTATGCAATGTAGGGGTAAAAGTGCCTACATCTGAACTTCCCAAACCCATGACGGGGGAACCTCATGTATTGGGCAACCTATTCTTACATTGTCAGCTAGTTGGAGCGTATTACTTTCTCTAGTAGTCCATTGCACAAAAAATCAGGGCCTATCAGACTTAGTACCTATAATTGCAAGGAGTTATTTGCTTCTGCAACCTTTCTTTCCATCTATACTGCTTCACACATGCTTACTTTTTGCACTAATTAGTATTGGTAAGTGTGGTTTGTTGGAGAACGATGGATTTACTGCCATTGGCATTCTAAACTTCTGCTACTTTTACATACTATTTGTAATGTTCTTTACTGTATATATTAGGATGGTTCTTGCAATGGCTTACAACACTATGCTGCCCTCGGAAGAGATACGGTAACTGCTCATTTGGTCCCTTCTGTCATAATTTTGCAAATAGGTGCTTCCTGTGATTTTCTTATTTTATGAGCTTGTTTGTAATTGGAAACAAGATTCAAAACCCTCTCTCATGGATGAAATATAGGTATCGGCATAGATTGTTGCCTTATGGTATCGGATGCAATTTTTTTTCGCTTCAAAACATGGGGGAAATATTTCCATTCAAAAGGCATAACAATCTGGCACTGTTTGGCGCCTATGTGATAGCCTATCTTGATTTTATCGTGGCATCGGAAAATATAGGTTTCAGAGGATGATATAATTATATATTAACCAATATATTGTATACGAAGTCTGCATTTGCACTCTAAAACTATGAGTAGTTCATGTTCCTCTGATTTTTTTTTTTTTTTTTGGCTGGTGGAAGTTCTGCTCTGATGTTGTCATTATGTCATTTCTGTTGTCTCATGAACAGAAATGAAAACTTCTGTCCCCCATGCCTGTCAACTATTGTTTTGTACTTAGTTTCTCAGTTATTGAGTTTACTTCCAATATTAGCCATCATTAGATAGGACCAGATCTCTTATCCAAAGATTGAACCAGAGTTTACCATGGCTCATGGATAAAGAAAGGTGGCAAGTGTCAAGCACACCAAGGTGTCTAAGCAGACAATTTCAGAAACAAAACAGGAGCACAATCTAATATAGAAGCATTTATGATAATATTTATTGGTAAATTGTAATTGGCACCATTAACTTTAAACTAATTTGGTATTTGTTCCAGTCAAACATTTATGGGTCTAATTTGAATATTTCTTCATTTATCCTCCAAGGTATTGTCAGATTGTTAGAAGGTTCTTCTGAAAATTATTGATGGCTAGTAGTAGTGCTAAAGGGCCTGTTAATGAATATAATTATAGTGTGAGTTTTAATAGTCCAGAATGCTACACAACTGAAAGGGAAAAGCTAAAGGAGGGAAGTGTGGATGAAAAGCAATATCCATAATTGAGGCAAATGAGATCTTATTAAATGAAAAGTTACTACTTCTTAGAAATGCTAGATCTAATGCGTAATGAAAACATGGGAACTGACAATAGGGCTCATGCTCGTTGAAGTACTGTTTGGAAGACCATAGCATGTCTTAGAATATCCATTGTGATATTAATTGCTCAATCAATGTTGACTTGAATCTCATGGATGCACCTTACGTCTTGCTCATATTGTTAAATGTAAGGAAACATTAAATAGTGTGATATATATTTGATAATGGATATAAGTTGGAAGGACCTAAAAATGGGACCCAGTGCACATGCACGTGTGAAAAAACTAATTATAAGAAAAGGTTAATCATCCAGATCAGGTAATATACCCATATTTTTTTTATAATATCCAGTGATGTAAATATCGGCCAATATATATTGGTATTTGGCTCTTTGATACTAATATTTTCCTATATTGCAATAATATTGCGATATATTACTGATATTTTGAATATAGGCCAATACTGCATTGTTACCTTACAATTATTAAAAAAAATTTTCTTCTAATATATCAAATATGGATTCATATTGTCTGATATATGAAATACATATATGGCCACGACTGCTACCACTATTTTCATCCATGATCATTGTTGATACAAATTATTGGATAAGCGTATGACAAACATGGAAGGGTGGATGCATATGATGTCCACGAGTGAAACAATCCAATCTTATTGCACCCTCTGCTCTTAATCAATTACATTAAAAATTTTATTTCTCATTTTCAAGAGTATTTTGACATAACTGCTTGAATTCAGTTGGGAGCAGCTGCTGTCAATCTTGTTGCAGGGGAAAAACCTGCTGATGTTTATTCAGGTATTGCTGCTAGGTAAGCCTTTCTCCTTGACTAATTAATGCTATATGGTATTCTTACTTTTGTGGGTTTTCATTATTGATTATGATGCTGTTGTGTTGCTTCTTTGTTTGCTTCAACATACATGCAATCTTCTTGTAATCCTTGGAAACATCTGTTTTATTGCTGCTATTTATTTCTTCTGGCCCCTCTTGAGTTGAATAATCATAGGCATTCTAAAAGAAAAGGCAAGAAGCAATGCTATTGTATTAGATGCATTTGAGAAACATTAGTCTCAACATGGTGTGAGCAGTTATGCAGATTTCTCATTTTAACCATGTTCTTTTGGAGGAAGAATCAATCTGCAATTACATTTTTAGTCCAGATTGTATATTCTCCTTCCTTTTTTAGCTGAATAAGTGATGTTCATCTCTGCATATTTGTATTATAATTTCCTTGCAATAAGCTGTGTATATCTCACCCTTCCTAGAGCTTGCAAAGTCAGAAGCTTGCTTACTAGGCCACTGCATTTTTAGCTGAATAAGAATTAAAGATCTAAGAGATGTATACCCTGCATAATTTAGAGGTCATATTGGATAAGAACTTTTATTATTTTTTTAGGGGGGGGGGGAGGTTACCAGGAAGAATTTTCAAATGCTACTCCATATCACAAAGAGGCTTTACTTGTGAAGTCCAATTTCACTGAAAATTTGAAAACTTTTTTTTTCTTGGTTTTTATAGAATTTTGTGGACTCCTTATTGAACTTGGTTGTAATGGCTCATGACATGAAGGCTTGGATAGTTCTTGCTAGATTTCCAGTCATCTAGGGTAATAGTCTGATTGTGGATGCACGTCGTGGTAATGCAGGGTTCTTGACATCATGCGTAGAGATGCACAGAAAGATCCTGCGGATTTTCCTGATGCAGTTCGTGCGAGACAGTTGGTCAATCAGGTTTTGTTCCTATTATTGTTATTATAGTACAGCCGCTAATTGAGTTTAGCCATAAATATTTCTGACACCAGCCATCATTCTGAGATTAGTTGGATCTTTCAGCATTGTTTTATTATTCCACCAATCTGCATTAGCATGTGCTCTGGTATTGAGCTGCCAAATTACTCGGCATAATCCAGGTGGACAGGAAATTGGTGAAGCAAACAGTGATGACTTCGGTGTATGGTGTCACTTATATTGGTGCCCGTGATCAGATCAAGAGGAGGCTAAAGGAACGTGGTGCATTCACTGAAGATGCGGAGCTCTTTGTTGGATCTTGTTATGCTGCAAAGGTGAGAACTATGGGATAAATCCAGGATTTTCACTTCAGAAACTGTAGATTTATATTTTCTATATAGACTGCAAGTTCTTTTGTTTACATATGTCCATGGATATTTGTTTTACATGTATGTGCGTGTTTTTTTTTCTCTGACAATGAAATTGTTCTCTATTGCTTGTGTAGACTACCCTAATTGCCCTCGGGGAGATGTTTCAAGCTGCCCGGGGAATCATGAACTGGCTTGGTGACTGTGCAAAGGTTTGTGCTATATGCACCCCCCTTTAAAACAAAGGGAATTTGTTCCTTTTGTACTTATTGGCTAAACAATGAGCTCAATCATCCTTTAAATGAACCAACTGGGTGTAACTGCATTCTCGAAGCATGTGGTCTTGTTTATATTGCAACCATGTATGAAAATATTAGTATCGATGTTGGCTGTAGTCATATCAAGTGACATGTATCTATATTTTTTCGAATCAAAACCCAAGGAGCAAATGTTGGCTGATATATCACAATACGGTAATATGTCATGATTTTGTCGTGATTATGGATGAAAATATTGGTATTGGTCATATCCATGTTGATATTGGAAAATATATATTAGTATCGGAAAAAAAAATTAAAAATTGTAAGCTAATAGACAAATATCGGCCGATATATTGGCTAAATATTGGATGTATCGGTTGATATATTACCGATATGTAAATATATCATAATTTTTTTATTGTATCAGGAAATATTGGCATCAATAGCCCCGATACATATCGTTTGCTATGTCTTATGTCAATTGATATTTTCATTTATAGTCATGGTATCAAGAAATATCTAAAAATACTTATCAAGTGTCTGTGGGCCTTTTACAAATTCACTATGATGCTTGGACAGATTATTGCATCAGAAAATCACCCTGTGAGATGGACAAGTCCACTTGGACTTCCTGTGGTGCAACCTTATCGCAATTTAGGCAGGCACCTTGTAAGTGAGATACAGTTTCTGAAAGTCAATTCATACCCTTGACAATATTCTTTTTTCTCCTTTCTTGGCATTGAAGGCAATGCTTAAGTTCTTTTGTTATCTCTGATGTAGATCAGAACATCGCTTCAGGTGCTAACACTACAGAGGGAAACAGAAAAGGTAGTTCTATGAACCGTTTTGTATTTTATTAATTAACACTGACCAGGGCATCACATTAAGTTGTGGAAGTACGAATAAAAGTTATTATTTTGATAGTTGGTCCAAAGATAATGCTCCTAGCATACTTCTCTCCATGGATAGCTGAGGCATAGAGTAAATGCAATAACATATGTGGGGTATAAGCATCGGCCAAACATGTTCCAAGTTCACTCTCTTGATAAATTATAGGATTTCATGAATGATGATTGATAATTGGGCTGCTGTATAAATATTAGTGGATGCTTAAATCTTTGTTTGGCTGTCATTTATAGCTCAATAATTAAATAGCTTTTGGACATTGGAAACTCACTTTGACCCACCAGACTGTAGCTGCTAAATGTTAATCTAATGAATTTTTTATGTTGATCAAGTGCGTGAAACCCTAAATGAATCAGCACGGCTCAACACATTTATTAAAACTTTGGATATCCTCTCTTTTGTCTTGCCTTATTGAGTTTCTAGTGATCTTATTGATAAAAATATTAGTATTTGTATCAGTCGTATCCATATTAGACATCACATATCGATATCAAATATATTAAAAGAAAAAAAAATTTGTAAAACATAAGTTGACAGTATCGTATTAGCAAAATCATAATATATTTATGATACAACAGAATCTTATGGTATCATTGTGGTATTAGAAAATATCAATGTTGGGACAATAGATACTGATACATATCTACCAATATTTACATATATCTATGTTAGCCTTTGTGGAAGTTACTTCATTGAAACCTTGAGGTCCCATATTTAAATTACAAAAAACAATGTGTTTGTGAAGGCAAGGTTCATATTCTACAACGTGGAAAACGCTGCATTAGAAATTTTAAGGTTTCTAGAAAGTATTTATGGCCAGTTTCAGAAATGGTGATCTTGGACTACCGCAGGTCATGATTAAGCGGCAGAGGACGGCTTTCCCACCCAATTTTGTGCACTCTCTTGATGGTTCACATATGATGATGACTGCAATTGCCTGCAAAAATGCAGGCTTAGATTTCGCAGGTTCTTCAGACTTTCAGCAGATTTCTGCCACATCTCACACAATTTTTTAAGTTAAGGTCATTATTATTTCATGGTGACTTATGACTACAGGGGTTCATGATTCATATTGGACACATGCATGTGATGTGGATGAAATGAACAGGATACTTAGAGAAAAGTTTGTCGAACTTTACGAGCAACCCATTCTGGAAAATGTAAGTTGGAATCCTACTTGCATTCTGCTGTAGATGATATTCATATTGGAAATTAGACATGATTTGTGGACATTCCTTTAAACTTGATGTAAAAAACAAAAGTAGCATGGTGCATGAAACTATTTCTATTGACAGGGTCCGTTTGAAGGATCGGACCTCTTAGTTTTATTACTGTTTTAACTTTTATTATGCAATAGGCCCTTTTTACAATTCAGACCTATGATTATTAGGTCACACCACGACAACTCTACTGTTGTGTTGAAACTTTTCTTCTCCTTTGAACTTTATGTAAATCCTAGAAATGTCAAGGTGTGAGGGAAGTTTTGTTCCAAATATTATGCAAGTATCCAACCTAGTTTGACAATAGTTACCAAATATTTGGGGATGCTTTTTCCAAACCCATACGTATTTTTGTAGGTTTTACTATAACTGGTTTATTTAGAAACATATGTACCTATGTTTTTTCACCACATTGTAGGTTTTGTGTCATTGCTTGTTGTCGTCTTAGGTCGAATTTCTATTACTTTGGCTAGATTATTTGTTACTATATATTTACAATACAGGCTTTATGATTGATTAGGCCCTTGATTAATTGATAAATATTTTTTGATTGACCACCTCCTTTATTTAATCTAATCCACTGAGCACAACTTTGCAAAGAAATAACTCATGGGAAACGTATTCAATATCATTTGATTGAATAGTTGATCCAATATTTTTGAAATGTGTTTCCTTGCATTTCCATTTCCCTCTTACTTCTCCCCTTACATCAAGCAATTACTTAAATATCCTACTATTCTGCTAATTTGATTTTCTTAGCTAAACCATTGATGATCTTTATTGCAACTTTCAACCTTTTTGTGGAGAGGGTTTTTATTTATGTTGGTTTTCGTTGTGAATGGACAGTTGCTGGAGAGTTTTCAGAAGTCTTTTCCTACTTTGGCCTTCCCTCCTTTACCCGATCGGGGAGACTTCAATCTAAGAGTGGTTTTGGACTCGCCTTATTTCTTCAATTGATTTGACCAATTATCCTTATTGATGTCTTATACCCATCGGCTAAATGAATGAGAAAGTGTGCAATTCCCCGCTAATGGTGAGCGGCTGAGAACAGAAGCAGGCCTTGAACATTGATTGTTCTCACTCCCTGGGAGCACTTGCTTGATCATCGAGAGCCTGTTGACAGCGTCTGCTGCAACTTGTATAAGAGCTTGAGCTGATCTGCCCGGGAAACAGATTCTTAAACTTAAAAGTCCTGAGGAAATAATGGCTTAGCTGCTGCAGATAGGCCGCATCATACGATAAGAACTGCAATTTTTGGGCGATTCTATGCTGGTTGCTGTCTTGATTTGTTCTACAGCTAACCTTGTTGCTTCCAGCCCATAAGCTGTTATCGAGAAAGTTTGTATAAAGTCTGAAGCCTGTGCCCATATATTTGTTCATATTTTTTTCACCCTGTATATGTAAATGCAAGATTGTGAAAGGAAAATCTTCTATTTCATTTCGTGCTAACTAGTTTATAAAAGCATGCTGTGATCTTGCTCAAGAGCTTGGGGCCGATGGCGACTATCATTGTGTGACACTCTTTGACGTTTGCTGGGTTTCTCCAAGCAAGCTAAGAGATTTTATGCGTAGATACAATTATAAAGTTGTTCTATTATTTAATGAATATTGATTATAGAAAGAGTGGGAAAAATCATGATGGATTTTAATGATTTAGATAGTTGCAATATCTGGATGTTAGAAGTATATTATATACATGGTGGACAAATAAATCGAACATATCTCTCTTGCCATATTTGATCAATTACCATTTATTTTTGAAACTTAAGATAGCCTATTAGTAATCTTATCTTTGTGGTTATATTAATAAATACGTAAGACTAAGATATATTTTTATTTTTCTTATTGATTCTTGTTCATGTTCCTCCCATTAAAGAGTTGATGAATCTCAGCACCTAAGGCTCGAAAAGAAAGGCACACAAGTCATGTCCACGAACCAAGAGAATTACGAGGACAATCTGGTCCAAAAGACTCAAAAGTTTAACTTAATCCAAGAGGTTAAGTTGGCCATAGAAGTTTGAGGACCTGAGTTAGCATTCTAAAAAGCTTAAATGGCAATAATGGTTTGAAAGATCAATTTGACCTAAGAGGCACGAGGACGCTATAAAGAGCTAACGTCACCAATGAAATTTCGAGGACATAAAGCCAAAAATGACACCGAAATCACAAGGATTTTTAGCAAGCGAAACGTCCGAGAACCTAACTTAATAAGCCTGAGGATTCGGCAAAGACCCAGAAGGCTTTCTAGGTACGAGGATAATCTCATCACCTTTAGGCCATCAGGTCAAGGGAAAAAGGGGGTCCAAGATGGCCGGGTACACCAACTCAGATGATTCACTGTTACCAATGAGCACACGTTTTCTGCAACACGCCACCCCGGCAGGAAATCACGGCGCTCAAAGCACGCGCCATCATTATGAGTCTAACGGCACTTGACACGTCGGATCAGCAGAGTTGGTGACAGGCCTCCCTGATACACCAAATCGGCAGAGTTAGTGGCAGGCATCCCTACACACACTAATGTCACGTGTCCCCATGCCAACGGCATGATCCCCCTATATAAATACCCCATTCAAGCAACGAGAGAAGGGATTCTAAAAAGTTGACATTTGCATACATATTATGTACAACAACCAAGTGAAAGAAACGGAGAAAAGAAAAGAGAAAACAAGACCTCTCGCCTTGTAACTTTGTGTGGCAACAAATATTACCGCTGTAACCAGTTGTACTCCATTCTTACGATAGCAGAACCTTTTGGACCTAGTGTCCACCACCGTAATTTTTTAAGTCCTCGTGCCTTGTGCCCTCGTCCCATTTTACTTCCCGGAACGTTATTCACGTCAAACTTAACAATTTCTTTTGCGCTGTACGATTCCGTTCGTCCAAGAGCGCAAAGAGAGGACTCGGACTCTCGTTGTACGGCGGTAGAAATACGACGACGCAACAAGAGTATAACCTCCATCATAAAAATAAATAACTATATACTAATTAACTTTAACTCAATAAGATCAGATTTTCTTGATATTTAAGAATACCCAGGGTCACTAATATTAATTTGTTGAATTCTAATAATGGATCATCCCAAATGTATTAGGGCAATTGAAACATTTTGAATACTCCCCTTTTATTATCCTTTGCCCCGGAATAAGTTATTTTATGCAAATTTTATATCTAATGAGGAATTGAGAGAGAGAGAGAGGAGTAGAAGAGAGGGAATTTGAAAACACAGCAAGAGAAGAAAAGAATTTATATTTTTCTATTTTTACATCTAAGTTTTATTTTCAACCTTAAGAGGGTAAATATAAAATATAAGTTATCTAATAAGTGTTAAAATTAAATGCTTATATGTCCTTAATGTAATCTTTTTTCAACAGAATTAATTAAAATAAATCTACTATTTAAAGGACAACTATAAGATACTTAGCTAGTTTGGAGCCACAAAATGCAAGAAAAGCAGCAGATTGGGAAGTTAAAATCCTTGATTAAAGTTAGAATATAAGGTTATGAAATGTAGTTTCACAAATTTCAGATACTAAATCTAAGCATTTAAGCCTACATTATTTCCTAAAGCTTACTTTTCTCATAGTTGAACATTTCAGGTAAAATTACTCAATTATTACTTACAAAATATGAGAGCACACTATTCAAATATAAAAATTAATTTAACATTTTCTCACAATTATACATTATTTTGACCTTTTAAGTATCATATATTACATGCATCTTCTATTTTAAACTAAATTCATAAACTTCTCAACGAAATTAAACAATATACTTTACATTCCATTAAAAAATTATGATCACAATGCATTTTTCAGCACTTAAAATTTTCTGACTGGAACCAAAAAAAAAAAAACCTACCGTTAATAAATAAGACGTTGTTTCTTCGGTAACTTATAAATTTTCGGACTCTAAGAAAGGAGAATGGAGTCAGTCGATAACTTCTGAAGCCAGGGGCTGCCAAACCTCCGAGACTGTTCTTGATGCTGGGGATAAAAAATACTCTGAAGATCCCCGCAATGTCAACATCCAAGAGAAAATGTCTGATAAACTAACGTCAGTACCCAAAACGATCGTTCAATGAAGTACGGCCATCGCCAGATTGACCTGCAAGGGAACAAGTAATTAGAACCAGAAAAAAGACGACGATAAAACTGCTAGAAACTTCCAATCGGCGAGCTTATGGAGTTAACCTTCAGGGGGTACCCACGATTCATAATCCGAATTGCCATCAAGGAACAAAGGCTTGTCGGGGCCGAGCATTCGTTTAAGTTTCTTATGATCTCGCCCCAAATGATCTTGTCCGCTCACAACCTGATCATCCAGGGTCGATGATTCATCAATTGAATAGTACCCCCGTTCATGTTTCAACAAGAGTGCAACAGCATCTTCAGCCATCATTTCAGCTCCGGTGGACAATGCCGGCGGCTGTTTATTGTCTCCAGATTCGGGTTTCCCGACCTGCTTCTTCTTCCTTATTATCAGGCCCGGAGCCGCATTATCAAGCCCCATGGTCTCCGACTTAACCTGTGAATCTTCAACATTTCCCAAAGCATTCTTCCTGTCTTTATAATCAATGAATTGATCACCCTCGTGAGCATCTAGCATGGATTCTTGCTGTTGAGACTCTGTCCTTTCGCTGTCTTTGACAGCCCCGAGCCACTGCGGCTTCACGGGGGCATATACAATGGATTTCTCTTCTACTGCGTCAGCGACATTCTCACTGGCTTCAGGTGCCTTGCTTACTTCATTCAGATTGGGTGCAACCTTTCCTGCAATAGAACCATTTGATGGTTTCTCAGGTGGGCGGATTCTATTTTTGTCAGTGGCAGGTCTCTTCTTTGAATCCTGCTTGAGTCCTTGCGCTGCCGTTGCTCTCTTCTTGGTCACTTCTCCGGTTGGGTCGGCAACCTTGAGCAAGTACAGGATTCTATCTAATTCTATTTGCAGAGAGGACAGCTCCTTCTCAACTTGTATTGTTCGATCAAGCACTGTGGATGAATACCAGGAATCAGCATAAGGCAAAGGGGCAGTGGTCTTAAAGAGTAACATTAATTAATATAAGTTTCAGCTAATATGTATTAGTATTGCCCCCTGATACTAATATTCTCTGATATCATAACAATATCATAACATGTTGCCTTATATCGTAAGTATTAACTAATATTCAAAATATCAACCAATATAACCAACATATCAGTCGATACATCCCCGTCAACTTATGATTTTTAGAAAATATTTTCTTCTAATATATCCGATATCTATAAATATTGCCAATATATCCGACATCAATATAACCGTAACCTACACCAATATTTTTATCCATGGTAATGTTTCATGGTCACCTTTTAAACACTCT
>JAOVVI020008420.1:0-14200 GCA_028571085.2 Nepenthes alata
TATCAATTTTAATTCTATAATTATAAATTGTAGCATTCTCAGATCCTCATTATTGAATGGATTAGAGATCGAAATGCTATTTGATGTGGGTCGGGTCTCTATTTATTCAAATTTGAATACTTTGTAACACAACAATACGATCAAAAAATTGGTGAAACTAAGTCCTTGATATATTCTCCGATACTCAACTCGGTATTTGCCTTTTGTAAGGAAATAAATAGAAAATGCTGTTTATAAATTAAATTAACTTTGTATATGGAAGTTTGTGCTTTTCTTGAAACGTCTTAGAGAAAGAGAGAAATTTTTTTGTTGCGAGAGAGTGTACTCTTTTACCTTGCTAGATAGAGAATTTTCTTATTATTGCGTCTTTAGGTCCACGGTTGTTATACGGATTAGGAAGCCTTCGGATTTCTTAACACCTAGTAGTATCAGGACAAGGGTCCGGTCTCCGTATCTCTAAACCTGGAGCCTGTATAATACAAATAACAAACAAGGGGTCAGAGGTCCGATGGAATTTCTCCCACCACGACCACTCCGACGCCCAAGTCAGCAAGCTCCCACAATAAATGGTGAGGTCACACTCGCTCGGGGCGGTGTGAGGATGTATGCTAATGATGTGTGAGTATACTTATGCTTGGAGTGGAAATACAATGAGCAGGTATGGAAGGCCTGACTTCCTTAGTGTACCGCTATGAGTGGCTAACTTCTCCTGCCTGAGAAGGCGAAGGGCTTCGGATGTTGGAGATGAGGACCTGCACTGGGCTCAATGGTCCAAGGTCCTCCCGAATCCGTTCTCTTCTCCTTGTGCTCTCCAGAATCATTTTTTTTGGGAGTTAGGAGGTAGCTCGTGAGACTTTTTGTCCAAGCGATCAAGAGTTTTTCTTTTTTAGTCTCAAACCCCCATTCCAGAGGTGGGAGGGAGCTTTTATAGTCTCCCTCTCAATGGACGCTCGGCTCGAGAATACCCGTTGCTAGGGTTCTTTGGCCGCTGGTCGCTGTCGTTGTGCGCCGGTCATCTCGGCTATCGTTTTGTGGTGGTTGGCCGGCTTATCGGAGCTAACGTGCACGTTTAGCTTTCCCTTGCAAGGGGATTGGACAGCTGCCTGCCAGCAGCCGCCTGAGTCGCTGATGCAGGCTTGACCATGCTCCTACTGGCTAGCTCGTTTCTTGCCTCTGGTAGCTCATTAATGCGTCACAGAGCTTTTGTCCTTTACCACCTGCTGGGCATCACGTGGGCTTCCTGCGCAGTGGGCTAGGCCTTCACCGTTCGTGGGCCTTGACACGAGACCCAACACTAGCTCCCCATGCTTTGGCCGGCTAACAGTCGGGCCAAGCATGGATCTTGGGCCTACACTGCAGCCCATTAGTCTTTCCTGAGACATGTCACCGTTTGTCATCATCCACACTCGTGCCTTCCCCAGGCGATTGCGCAGGCTTTTCTGCCATCGACGTAACACAACGTTCTGGCTAGCAAGATTCGCATGCCAAGGGTATCATCTGCTGAGAGGCTTTCCCTGTTTTGTGAAAGACGTTCATCGGTTGTCGCTCCGCATCGGACGGGAGAGGGAGATGCTCATCTGGCCCATAAATAGGGGTGCTCCCCAGTGAGTGAAGTATACCTGCTGATCACCTTTGGGAGAAGCAATGAGGAGGCCCTGGCCCATCCCGTCCATGGCGAGAATTCGAGAAGGAGTTGGATGGATTAGCTAGACCCAACGGTATATATGTGGTTATATTATTATTTTTTGTATTATTTTATTATAATATAAGTATTTTGATATTTAAATATTATAAAAAAACATTAAAAAACTATTGACATATTTTTTAAATATTTTTCTAAATATAAATATATGGATCTTTGGATATGAATGATCTAAGGGCTGTCGTGCGTCCATTGCATGTCCATCACGCGATGGACACGCGATGATAAAGCTTATGGAAACCCATCATCAACTAGATGATGGCAGAAAAAATTCCAATAGATGAGAGTTCAATGTGTACAATTCCTTCCGCAATGCTTAACAACTGGGGGAATGGTAATAAAATCAATGAGATTTCTCATCTTACTCACAAAGCTACCATTACAACATTATCTCATAGATCCCCCATGAACTCATATAAATCATCTGTCATTAGCCCAAGGCACGAGTCTTCTGACATTATAGATTTTAAAAATAGTCAAAGCACTCAAACACACTTCTGCAATTCAAAGATACATGGAAAATAGCTGGTTGAAATGCCAAGGTAAAAAATCATATGCACACAGGCATAGCGCAGTTGGAGTTTGATCTCAGTAAATTCATGTTTGACAAAGGTTTTCAGTCTCATCTTCTTCCCCTTTACCCGCAATTAATCTTCTAAAAGAAAAAATCATATGGGCAAAGGGAAGGAGATCATGTTCTATATACAGGTTACATAACTATGACTTCTCAGCAAGCAGAATATGAACTTCTGAATATGAACAAGGCACCTCCATCGATAAGAGAGAGATTCAAGGAGAAGCATGCAAACAATTTTGCACAGTTCACGTGAGAAACATCAAGTGAGATAGATGCGACGGGTTTATGGAATCCCTAAATTGACTAAATTGGCAATGCATTCTAGCATAATATGAGATGATGGCTCGGGTTTTCTGGGCGTTGTTCAAAATGCATGCCAAAATATTATGACTCGGGACTCGTAAACTCCTCAGATTTTGGACCCATCATCCGAACTATCTTCTTCGTTACCAGATCTAAACTCGCCTCGAGAAATGATATTGAGAAAGGTCCTTGTAGCCTGGACGACTGCACGAGAGGTCTTCTTTGCAGCACCAGAAACGACAGGCTGCACAGAAATCACGGGAAGGTTTGCCCTCTCCTGAATCATTGCTGCATTGGCAGCGACATAACAGTGTCAATCAGCAATCAATCGGAAAAGCATAAAGACCATGCAAATAATTCAAAGATTGAAATGAAGATGGGAGAGACCGATAGTTTGCTGACGAGCAAGGGAGCCAATCCGTCGAATTCCTGCTCCTGCTGCTTGTACAGTTTGAGCGGATTTAGTGATTCCATCGGAGATCTCATGGCTGCCGACAACATAAGATACTACACTGTGATTTAGGGACTTTGAGATTTGACCATGACAATCAAGTAAACAAGCGCAAATGATAATATGACTGTTTTATGGATTTGTAAGGAATCAAAATAACAAGCTGCTATCTGCTGTTACATCTAGCAGAGGCTGCAGAGCCACCTGCCAATTAACGAGTCTTTGTAGTCTCCTTTTATTTCTTATCCTGGCTCATACTCTCAATATTGCAGATTTCATTGAGGCTACAAGGATTTGACCTATCTTGTAATCCTAACCATCTAAGTTGTTAGGATAAAATCCTCACTATCGAAAGTATGAAAAAATTCTAAAATAGGACTGATCAGCTTTCATCTTAGGTTCATCATTTGACCTCTCAAGTCAAAAAGGAAACATAGGGAAGATAGTTAAACAGCCGTGTAGCTGTTTGTGCAAAGAAAAAGGCTGAGCATTCAGAATCATGTAGGTAACGCCCAGCTAAACAGAAAATACCTAAGCTACCATATCTCCCTAACAATTTCATTCATCTAGTCATGAAATCTGTCGTGTATCACACCCTTTAAACATAGTTCCTGAACTGCATACATCAATCCACCCTATAATAAAGGTCAATCTCCTCGTGTGAGTTAATCTCCAGCTGCCAACATTAGCTATCCATGTGCCCTTATCTTTGGAAGCTTAGGCGGAGCATTGATAAAAATATTGGCCCATATTTTTTGATAAAATGACGCTATTGCAATATGTTGCTGTATCAGCAACATATTATCCAATATGTTTCATACGAATATGATCAAGACCGATATTGATACTGATATTTTCATCCATTAGGTTCAATCCCTCAATGTGGTATGGCTCTCTTGTAGTCTTGACATTGGCTGATTTTGCTCACTTAGTTCTAGTACGAAATGAAATAGAAAGGACTTCACAAAGGACAGAATGGACATGTCCAAAGAAATTTGCCATACCCCAATAAAATAGATAGATTTTGTTTTGAGAGAGAGGGGGTCATAGCCAACATAGATAGACAGATTCTGCTGCTTAGAAACTATCTACTTCCACAGCAACCTCATCCAGTAGGTATTATTTTGTTTATGTTATCAGCTAAACAAACCAATCTTCTTTTGTTCCCTGCTTACTCATCAGAAGGGTGAAAATTATTTCTCTAATTATTTCCTTTCAACCAGTTATCCCATTTTGCTTGACAAAGCTCAGAGTCTCAACAGTCACCACCTAACTCGCTGCCATTTGCAGCTACACAAATTTTTCCATTCAAGGCCCCAGCGGCCAAACTTGTGATTTTTCCATAGATAAGTGATGCAGTCATCAATAAGGAGCAATTTTCAAGTGATTAACAACCTCATTTCTAGCCATGTCCCTATCAATAAAGAAGGAAAGAGTTCCAAGAAGGAACGATCTCCCAAGGCTCCCTTGGAAATGCATCAGCCGTCCCCCCATTAATGTATTTTAAGCCCTTCCCCTTGTTAGATTATGGCAGCCCTTCCCCTACAAATTGTAGCGATTGCTTTCATTTTTAGAGAGAATAGGCTAAAAAGAAGAAAAGAAAAGGTTGTAATCTCTAACTTCCTGGAGTATGATGGTCCTCTTGTTAGTGAATGAATCCCAACACTTCGATGAGTGAGTCCTAAGTAGACTATCGAATTTATGGACCTCTATTGGTGAGCAAGACCCAATACTCAAGTGAGTGATTTCTTGAAAAACTATCCAAAGGTAAGTAAGTTCTTTTATAGAGTGAGTGATTATCCAAATACTATCTTTTGTACAACTAAGTATTGCAATCCATCTATTTCATTTTTTCTTTTTATTGTTATTTCTTTTTTAAATTTCAAAGTAGATGATTACTCTTTTAGGTTTATAACTTTTCATGTATAGACAGATTGTTTACACTAAAACCCAAAATACCAGGATTTTTATGACCTATTACTTGACCACCATTCGAATAGCTAACACTGTCCTGATTAGGGTAGAAACACTCTAGAAAGTAAGCCATGTTTAGATTCACCATTTCAAACACAGTACACATCTTCTAGAGCTCTTTTATAGCCCTTTCATTAAACAAATTTAACATGGGAACTTTTCCACTGTGTAAAATCAAAGCACTGAATAAAGTAAGAACACAGGAAAATGACAGTGAGATCACTTTGCTCTATTTACCTTAAGTCACTAAGTTCCAGGGTAAGATCACTGATTTCCATGCCTGAAAGCTTGATAGCAGCCATTGTACTAGGGAGCTCCTCGCGGGCAGTATCAGCTAGCCTTGAAAGAGCTGCAGCAGCTCTTCCCATGGCCTTGAAAATAAGAAGAGAAAGAGGATAGTATCAAAATAAAGATATCACTCTCCCTATGAAAACATATCCAACCATAACAAAAGGTGGATCGAAATGCCCATGAAAATGTTTCTGAAAGGAAGGGCATGAAGCAAATCAAATAAGTCCTAAATCTGGTCTATAATTTATTCAATCTAAATCATAGGCAACATTAATCAGATGCCATAAGGGGTATATTGATCACCTCTTATTGATTGTTGTAGACCGCAAGAGACCCCTAGCTTAGAGCCATGCAGCCATCCCTCCAAACTCAAATTGATCGCTGGAAAATTATCTTTCCAAGTGTCAGTTGCTATCATGTCAGATTATTGGATACCATCTAAGTGTTTGCCTTCTACACTTGATAGTGCTGTGTTCAAGTTCTGTAGCTAGTCCTGTTCACATGATGACTGTAACGGATGCCCCAGCACCCCTACAAGTAAAAAGGCTTTCTCTGTCTGTGAAAAGCATTGGCATCTATGTATTACACTTCCTTCTCCTTGTCTTAGGAAGATGAAGAGGAACTCTTGACATCAAAACATTGAAGCATAATCTTGCATTTTTTTTTATAAGTTCCACGATGTTGTCTGTGGATTTTTAACTGATTATTCCTACCATATGTAATTTAAGGATCATTTCCAGCCATGAGTTCCAATATGACACAAGTGGTTGTGATTGAGACATTTAAGAATGCGAGGCAGAGTCTTAACTGAAACATTGATGTACTTTGCAATATGTATTCACATGGGGAATGAGACGAAAGAAGATGTTCAGCTTGAAATATAATGATGGGGAATAGCCAGGTGAGGGTAGAAAAAAATGTTTCTTTTTGTGTTGGTTTATTGTGAATTTTTGAAAACATGCAAAGGACAGGGAGCAGGATAAGCATTCCATACAGCTTCCTATTCACAGCCAGCCCACTGAGGATGGATTGTTAAAGACAGCTAATGAGACTAATCAGAATGTAACTTGACTAACATAATTATCCTCCCCTCGAAAAAAAAATACAAAGAAACTGGAAGGCCACAAAATAACTCCCATCATTACATCACGTACTAGCATATAACAAAGGGTGAAATCTCATGTTTTATAAACCTTTTTCATTCTTTTCTCTAAAACCAAGCATATAAAAAGATATTCTTCTTCACTTCCTTCCCCATTCTCTCTCTTCCATCCATGTTTTCTTTCCCCTTCCTTTCACACCATCAAATTAGATAGGATTAAAAACTCTTCAAAAAACAAGGATCATTATCACTCAAATCGAAAAGGAAATAAACAAAATTACATATAACTAGCTTCTACGTTAGCTGAGATTATTAGCATGAACTTTGCATGGAAGTATACATCGACATTGATGACATAAGTAGATCAGTAGTTGAGGACAAAGCATTGTCCCAGAAAACTTACATGCAATGTTGGAATGGCAGCAATAACAAGGCTGGTGAATGCCATGGAAGTCTGCAGTCAAAGATTAAAACTCAAATGATCAGGATGTGTACGGATTAAAAGTTACTTTGACTCACTCTCATCCACGAGTGCAAAACTATGGTAGACAGCAGTGTTGACATCTGAGTATACAAAATATATTATGTTACCACTTGAAATCCAAATCTGTGACCTACTTTTCAAGAAACTTCTATTAGAACCATTCCCTCAACTGTCTACATTCCTGCTTGATATAATTATTATAACCTTATCACAAAATTGAAAATGGTAGGGGAAAAAAAAGAAGAAAAATGCAGAGGACTAAACGCAGCATAATTGCAGGCAGAATCTTCCTTGGCACATTAATCACTCAGCAATCTCATTCCCCTCCCAAACATGCTCCACTCTCTGCTTTGACAAGATGAGAACGCAATAAATCACATGCAAATGGATAGCAGCATTCTGCAAGCATATGGTACTGATAATTATCCATTGTTTCAACTATTCATTCTGAACTTTTCAGGTAGGATCAATTCTGTTGTATACTTTAATCTGGGACTATTTGAAGATCATCCCAATCACATCCTAGGTGAATTCTTGGACGAAATCGAACACATTTTCAGAATGAGACACCCATAAACTAAATACTAGGACCAAGTTATGCTGAGTAGGTGAAGTTTTTTGCCTGTTGGAAATTTCCAAAGTTTCATATGGCAACAGATCATGATCGATTTACTGTAAATTTTGCAAAATATAAATTGACCTGACAATATTAGTTAGGATAACATCAAACCCAATTAAATTTCACAAGAAAATAGATTGGACGCAAAAATTCAGAACAAATTTAGTGGTTTACCCAAAATTCTACTAGCTAGCTTTCAAATGAGGACCAATTGAAACAAATGATCATAGTAGTCAACAATTGTTAATGAAGTAACGATAATGCCCTAAAAACATCACTATTACACAACCCCAAAGTCATCAAATCTTCAAATTAAAACAAATGACCACAGTAGTCAACGATTGTTAATGAAGTAACGATAATGCCCTAAAAACATCACTATTACACAACCCCAAAGTCATCAAATCTTCAATGCTTTTGATTTATGAAAAGGTCATCTCAAACACTTGTTTCAAAAAACAAAGATGATGAACAAATAACACAAAACTAATAACACAATCACGTAATTGAAAAAAAGAATTATAAAAACAAAAACAAAAAAAAAGTAGAAAAGAGGTATACCGTGCAAGCAATGAACGCAAGAAGAAAAGAAGCTTGGTCGTTCAAGCTGAATTTAGAGTACCAGGACAAAAAACACGGCGGGTAATTAGGGTTTCTAACTTCCACATTCCATTGATTTTCCGATTTGCTTTCCTTCTCGTCCGGTGTCACTATGGATAATTTAGTCACATCTGATTCAGAAACGTTCGACGTTTCGCCAGAATTCAAAGGGAAAACGTCAGTAATTAACCGGCAGAGTTTTGGGAATTGAGGTTTGACTGAGATGGGAAGAGAAGCAGTGAGAGGTTTCAGGAAAAGATTGGAGTTGAAATCGGGTTGTGAAGAAATGTAATTGAGTCGTCTGATGGAAGTAAAGCGAGAGGAGATGATGGTAATGGTGGAAGTGGAAACACTTGGAGTTCCTAAATTGGGTTTCATGATCACACTGAGATCGAAGAAATTCTTTGCTGACGGCTACTCTGCTGATAGCACGACGACATGGAAATCTCACTTGCCTTTCCATGGTGGGTCGTTAACAGGTAAACAGTATCATCCCAATAATTAAAATTGAAAATATAACATAATTTTTTATTATTCAATTATAATCACTTAATCTTAATCTTAAAATAACAATAAAATTCAATTAGTCAGAATATCAAAATGGATTTCCATTCTCATGCCCAAGTCCATGTTTTTCCTATAATTTTATCCATCTGTTTTAAAATATAATTATTTTTAATTATTTAATTTTAAATAAATTATAAGAATTATAAGAGGTTTAAGCTACACCTAACCCTGAGACAGATATCTTCAAAATCCCCGTTTACTAGCATGCCAGTGACTGTTAACTAATATATTCATATTATGAGGTTATTTTTAGCTATTTTAAAATATTTTTAATTATTTATTTATTTATATTAATATAAATTTATTCAAAAAATTATAAATTGATGCTATCTTTCATGAAAATAATTTAAAAATAGTTAAGAAGTGTCTTAAAATATGTCTACAAGTAATAATGAGGAAAAGTGTTTAAAATGTGCTATTTAGATGGCAATTGGTAATATTTGCTTTAAAAGGGGTATTTTTAAGATTTAATTTTTTTGGATGAGTAACTTTTGGGTTAAATAATTGTTAGCCATGGAAAATCCGAAATGACAGTTTATCTATTTATTATATCTTCACCAATATCATAATGACAACATTAGGTACTGTGAAAATCATTGTCAAATCCCAACTTTGATATTTTATCTTGTTTTAATAAAATCATATAAAATTTGCATTAGATGTGAAAAAATACTTTCTAAAATCGTAGGCTTATGAATATTCGTGCTTGATCTTTGTCATAGACAGAGATTTTGGAGCACTAATATTGGCCCGGATGCATCGAGGCCGGGTTGAATGGGTTGAAAGCCTCCAAATAATTGGGCTCAAAAAGGTTGTGAACTCTCTGAGAGCTCCTCTGAAATTTTACCCCATCTACACAATGGGCAACCATGTCTTCACAAAACCCCAACGGATATTGCAGTTCAAGGGGCCAAGTGAAGGAAATTAGCTTTAGTTAGGTATTTCCTTGGCAAGAAGGTGGTGTTCCCAATGGTGGAAGCCATAGCCAAACGCATTTTGGAGAGCTTGAATCTAGTACAAGTTCTAGCTGATTCTAAAGGGTTCTTTTATTTCAGATTCTCGAATTTTAATCATATATGTTTGTGGTAAGGGGCCTTGGACTTTTAGTGGACTACCTATATTCCTCAAGATCTGGCTTCCTGGTATGGCCCTTTACGAAGGAAGATTTTAGTAGCATTCCTATTTGGGTCAACTTTTATAACCTTCATCTGGAGTTTTTGTGCTTTGAAGGATTTAGCTCTATGCCTAGCACGGTCAAAAAACCTCTATTTGCTGATTCTCACACTAAAGCTTTGTTCTACATTGGCTATGCTCTTATCTGCATTGAGGTTGAGATTGATGCAGCACTGTCAGATTCTATTGATCTAGTGGTTGGGAAGGACCACATTTCTGAAAAGGATTTCATTGTCAAAGTGGAGTAAGAGTACTGTTAGATGCCCACACTCTGCTCAAGTTGCAATTTGTATGGCCACGCTGGTGATAATTCTAAAAATTCTCATGTCTCCAGCCTTCCAACTCTTATGAGTTGAAGAGCTTCTGCTAAGGAGAAAATGCCCTCTATATCCCTACTGATTGCGCGGCCTCCTGGTGTAGTGAACCCCATTTGTGGTTATGAGAATCCCATCCCTGAGTCAACTCTTTTGTTGTGCTAGAATGCCCGATGAAGCATGGGGAGAATGATCCTGGCTCGAGTTTGCAAGATAATTCTTTCTCTAGATCTCCTCAACAAGCCCTTAATGGTTTGCTTGCTTTTTGTGGTTCTGAGCCATTGGCAAATCCTATGATTACTGCCCCTTGCCACATCACACTGGGTGGTAGTATTCCTAAGGGAGGTATCGATCAATCAAAACAGGCTCATACAACTCTTAAGGAGGGATTAGCAGTGACTACGAAGAATAGCTGTAATAATTAGAGGCACCTAATAGACTTCCCTCTCCTACTTCTATCCGATGATCAGAGTAGCCCGTTGGAATATTAGGTAAATTAATAGCGCCTTAAAAATTAGTGAATCTAAACACTTCATTGTGCAATATAAATTCCATGTGTGTTCCTTAGTGGAGATTATGGTGTTTGTAAATGATTTTCTTGGGGTAGCCAATAGAATTGTTGACAGTTGGTCGTGGGTTGCTAACCAATCTTATACTAAGAGCAGCTGCGTGTGGGTGGGCTAGAACGTGGATGAGATTACTCTTCGAGTATAGTATATGATTAGCCAGATTATCCATTGTATCATTGAATAACATGACCAACTTTCTTTTCTCCTTTGTTTATGATTTGAATGATGTTATTGCTTGTCGCAAGCTATGTCATGTAATGGAAGCCATCTCTAATTCCTCCATGGGTGAGATGAGGGTGGTTTTTGGCGATTTTAATGATCAGATGGATGTTTCTGAAGTAATGGGTGGTCTCTTCAAAGATAGTGTGGCTTAGTTATTATCTCAAATAATTTTCGATCGCAAAATTCAAAATAAAATTAACAAAATTCTAAAATTTCCAAAATTTTGTGCATTAGACATGAATCCCTGATCAAATGTTGATAGATGACCTGAAATAAGTAATGAATCGTATCACAGAACTCGAAATACCATACCATCTAGTGACTCTATAATTCACAAAAAACCTGACCCTAAAATACTCGGAAGGATAAGTATCTTATCTATATTAGAGTACTCAAAAATCATAAGCCACTCAAACTACTGAAATGATAAGTAAAATTCGACTAGATCGCTGATAAGAACCTTATAGCTTTTATGGAATACAAAAATTATTATCCAAAATAAAATTAAGCATCCTAAATTTAATGTTTTGAGGAATAATACAACATTCAAATCATTTCGATTTCTAATTTTTATTCCTAGGGCAGCTTTTTCGCCAATCCTCCCTACCTGCAAATGTGATTTAAATCACTAATTTAAAGGGGATTAACGAAAAAAATAAAAGTAAAAGTGAACCAATTGTTTAACAAGGTATATAAATGTTTCATACTCAAATATACAATTTATATTAAAAACGTATTGGAAGGCATAATGAATCAAAATTTAGATGCAAGACCATGAACTTCTATAATATCCATGCATAGATTTCAAATTCTTTTTTCCTATTCTTAATCTACAATGTTCTATAAAAAAAATGTGCTCAAATCATACTAATTTAATGGACCAATGATCAGTAGGGTCTCACAAACAAATGAACGAATAATTAAAACTCGGGTTATATATTTTGACAGGAACAAATCGTTTCAAATCACAATAAAGTTTTGACCCCTTAATAAATTTACAAAATAAAAAAAATATAATATATAATACACGTAAAATATATTTTAACCTAAATGAGAATAATAAATTACGAAAGAAATAATAACAAAGACACAATTTTTTATGATGAAAAAAAATCTCGATAATCACGACTATCGAATAAAACCGTCCGAACTTAAATGGTTAGGAAAGATATGCGCTATGAAAATTAACTTACAGATCGAGTGGTATAAATGTGATAACCTAATCGACTTACTATTGTCATGTAATCTCTACTAAGGAATTCATTGGATTTGTCTACGGTAATAAAATCAGATGTCTTCCGGTATTCACGTCAATCTTTCCTTACGAACTGTTTAAATTGCCGAACACTACCGGAATCCCTTTTTCATGCCACCAATAACACCAACAAATATAAATAGGCAGGAAGAGGTGCAAGAGGCAAAGTAAGAATGATGAGAAAAACCATAACACAAGAGCACAAGTATAGAGTTTTGGTTTTCTCAAATGGAGCAATGTTAAAGTATGAAGAATTGGAGTTTGCTATGAAAATGGCCGTCAAATACTCAAGTAAGAGGTCCGAAGAAATGAAATAAGTCGGCAATATATAGGGAGGCTCGAAAGTTCAAGTAAAAAATGTGACCGTTGGTGAAATGTGTGTCGCGGCACTCAAGGCACGGCAAGCGCGCTTAAGGTTTCATGAGAAACCTCCCAGGTGCTCGAGCTAGGAGCGAGCGAGCTTTGAGTGAGGATCTACTGATTTTGGGACTCGAGCACGGAGCGACGAAGTATTAGGCACATGCTCATTGGAAATGGGACTCGAACACGGTAGGGGCGAGTATCAGGCACATGCTCGCTAAAAATAGGGTTTGAGCTCAGATCAGGCATGTAGCGGGCGTCATGGTGCTGGAAACGGGGCTCTAACTCACACAGGCAGGTACCAGGAGAAGGTCCTTGGGAAAGGACAACAATTGATATATCTTGATGAAGATCTTTAGACTAATACAACCCGTTATCAATAACAAACCAAATATAGTCACGGAATATATTAACACATAAATGATCATAATAATATCCTCATTTGACAATTTCATAACAAAATTTGATCCAAAATAAAAAATATATATATAAGAGAATCACAGGTTCAGATACCACCGAGATAGAGCTTGTGTATATAAAAATCTACACCTAGTGAATACCAAATACAATACAAAAAGTACATAAATAAATACAAAAGAGTTGTCATGTTGAGACTGTATCTACTGTGCCTGGTCAATTATGGTTAGTACAAAGATAGATAAAAGTACAAAATATAAATAGATAACAACGACAAAAGTCACGGGAACAAACATTAAATAACATGAGCAAAAAGCATATAACAGAAATGAGCAATAATAAACAGTACAAAAGGCTAGCAAAATCAAAGCTCTCCGTGAACAAAGCAAACCCCTAAACAAAAGTGCATCTCACCCTAACAAGAAACATTGCTCCCCCTTTTTGTCACGAAGGGCCAAAGATAAGACATCACTTTGATTCAAAGGAATCACCGGAAGACGACAGAGCTGAAGAATGACGGGCAAACTGTCGCCATAAACGAATAAGCTCATCCTCTTGAGTAGCCAAACGAGAATCAAGGCGCTCAAAACCAGCATTGAGATCGGAACGTAGCTAAGTTTGTGAAGTATAGAGGCATTCCTGAGAAGAATAGAGCCGCTCAAACCGATTGGGAAGGCAAACAATCTGGCCCATCAGTGTAAAGGAGGAAGATGTGGAATACCAGGGAGGAGCAGACGGATCAAGACGAGGAAGAGAAAGGCAAGCCACCCGAGATTGGGAAACGAGGCACCTGAAGGAGGAGATCATCAAGAGGTTCAAAGGGATCCAGAGAGAAGCAATGAGTATGCGACCGATTTTGAGCAAATGTAGTGGACGAAATAGGCCTCACAAGCGGCAGACGTAAAAGATCGAGAAATGAGATATCTAAAACCGTAAGCAATTGCTGAATCAAACAGTCATGGGAAAAATTGTTATCCTATTTGGACTCAAAATGAGTGAGGATGTGAGAACAGATGCGGGATGACAGATCAATAGGTCGGCCACTCAAAAGAGTATAGAAAATTAAGACCTCAGCAAGGGGGATAGAAGAGAAGTGAGTGACTGAAAAAAATTAGTGAGTATAATCCAACTCACAACCAATCTTCAAGGAAACAGATACTTGGTTTTGAATGACTGCCCATTCCATTCCATGGGAGAGTCATGAAGGAAAGTGGCGATCT
>JAOVVI020008421.1:0-14200 GCA_028571085.2 Nepenthes alata
GAGCGGATAGTAAGCGCACGGAGGGCATGGAGGCTATTGACGGGCTCGAGCGACTGGAGGGTGGACTTGACCAAATACACTAATATATAAAGTCACAAAAATTGTCAATTAGAAACAGGACTCTAACAAGTTATATTTAAAGTATAAATGTGAGAAGATAATGATTACGAAAATATTAATAGAATATAAATGTAGAAGATCATAGAAATGCTAGTGAAACAGAAATATATACATAATTCATGAGAAAAGTATAATTCAACATGAACAGGTCTCGAAAATCATTATTTATTCTTTCATGCAGAACATAAGTACAGATAAGAATAAAAACGTACAATAATCATGAGAAAAGTATAATATTCATAAAAATAGGTCTCAAAAAATATAAATCATACTTTCAGATTATAATATAAATATATTAGGGTAGAAAATTACGTTAATATCAGATCAAAAGAATATAAGCAATTCATGAAAATAAAAATAAGGCATGTTTCTACTTAAACATGCATCGGGGTTCATGAAATTGTTTCAAATCTCACTTGTTTCTTCAGAAATTCTAGTTCGATATTTTAAGGACCCAACTACCATACCCTACTAGCCAAGAGGGCGAATAATCAAAAATAAATTATATTTTCGCCACACAATCAAAGACTGAAAATTGTGATGATAATAAGGAGTGATTGAGTTTTTGGGCACACAAATCAAAACCAACTAAAGATTTCTAACCTCTAGAGTCATCTCCAATAACGCCCCGAGGAAGGGCAAACCACGTATAACACCATGGATAGAGTTATACCCGATTACTACCGTAATATTCTAAGGCATGCCGGAGAACCTCACATGACTATATATTAGTCTTGGGTCCTAATTGAGAGAATTAGAAACAGTTTTCTTCTCGTTTTCTTAACCTATAACTTATCAAACTTCGGAAATCAGTTAGAATTTCACCATCAATTCTTTAGAATGCTTCAAAAATTCATAGAAGTTTAACAGTACGATTCTGTATTAATTATTCAGATGTAATTCACAATATGATTAGTATTCTCTTATAAAATAACTTTTACATATCAGAAATTATGGATTTAAAGCACTAAATCTTCAATTTTTGTATCTCGGGTTTCGGTCAAGCTTTCAGACATAAATCGAGTACCAAATATATCATGTTTTATGAAATTGACCTATATATTGTCACACATGAAAATAAATATGAAATTTATTTGAACAATTTATAGAAAAAGGTTTTATTTATACAGAACATGGAGAAACATACTTTTAGAGTATAAATACAGTTTCAGAGATATTAAAATACAGTAAAAATAGTAAATAACATCTGAAGTACACTTACCTTAACTCAATCCACCATTATTTTTACCCAAATTGGATTAGAACAGTGGATTATCTCCGTTCCTTCTCTTTCCTCTTCCTCCTTTCCTATTGTTCTACTTCGTGGTTCTGTCATTTTCCCTCACCCTCTCCTCCAATTCCTCTTTTAAAATGAGAAAACAGGGATCATGTACGGGTCACACGACTGGCGCTCGAGCGGTCGCTCTTGCAAAAATGCACCTCGGTTAGCGCTTGAGCGCCAGACTTGTAGGCTGCCGTGCTCCCACTCTCCCTGTGGCGCCACTCAGGCAGTGCTTGTACAATTTCCCGCCTAGCTCGGCGCTCGAGCGCCAGTCGAGTGCTGGCGCCTTATAGGCTGCCACACTCCAACTCTGCCTGAGGCGCCACTCAGGCAGTGCTTGTACAATTTCCTGCCTAGCTCGGTGCTCGAGTGCCAGTTGAGTGCCGAGCACGCCTTTGGCCCATTTCGCTCATTTATACTTTGGTACCAATTTTTTTACTATATTTAAACCCAAATATGATTTTCATCCACATAATTATTTTATAATTATCACATTTTAGGATTGGGATCTCACACGAGGAGTGAGAGAACTGTTTCCAGAAAGAGAGTTTGGACTTTCTATGCTGTTACCAATCGATTGGGATCTATCCTTTCTTCAGCGGACGAGAGGAATATTTGTAAGTATGGCTAGTTGTGGCATTAGTACGAAGGCTGGTGACAGGTGTCACGCCAAGATTTGGCGGCCATTGGATATTAACGGGAGCCACCGTTATTGGGTGTGTGTTATGGTGGTGATGTGACCGTAGCTGATTGTGGCTGACAGAGGCTTGGCTATTTTTGCATGGAATAGTTAGGTTGCTATGGGTCGGCGGTCGTGGTAGTTCCCCAAAATTAACCTCTACTACCATTGATCTATGCTTACTGTGCCGGTACCCCCTACGCTCTAAGACTACCACTGAGGTGGAGGGTAGACTTGAGCCACGATTGGTCGCGCCATAGAGGCTGCATGCTGGGCCTAGACTATCGTTGTCTTTTTTGGTCCAGAACGCATCCGTTGGAGATTGGCTATCCATGGGGTTTTTTGTGCTCCACTGCTTCCTAGGCCCTTCCGTCAGACGGGCTAGCTTTTGGGTCAGTCCATATTATAACCGAACTCATCGGAATATAAATATGAATTTTAAGTATAAACATATGATTTCAAGTACATTTCCATTTCCAAGCATTTTTCTCTATTTCTTTCATAGTTTCCAATAATTGTGTAAAATTTAATTTACATATTGACATATATTTAGAATTTGAAATAACGTACTTCAAAAGTCACTACAAGACATAAATAACAAGGACTATTTATGATTATTTAAAAGGAAGATAAATAATTACCGAAATTTGAACATACATTACAAGAATAATCATAAGTTGTAATTTTAAAGGCGTTTGAACATCATATCTTCAAATAATGATAAAGACAACATTGAATTATCCTTTTTACAAGAAAGGAGGATGAATGACTTACTCTTTGGTGATCCTTGATCTTGATCTCTAATGTATAGTCCAATTTCCTTAGATCTTGGGAGTTGGATACCTTGTGATGGTTTTCTTATGTTCTTCTCTAATTTTTTTTTTATTCTTCTGAGTTCCTTTTTTTTTCCTTTTATTGTAAAAATGAATGCAATAATAAGTCATATATTTAAAAACCGAGAACAGTTTAGCCACTTTCCTAATATCACAACTAAGCATGTCTTAGCCAATGGAATTATCAGATTTTTTTTCTTATTCAGAACTCCAACCGTCATGTACTTGATTTCCTATCACAACTATTTCTACAAGTATTAAGCAAAAGGATTCCGAATACTTTCTAAGGCCCAAATATACTTAACTTATGCATGAATGTTATCAAAGATGATGATATTCGATTAAATTTAACAACTTAGAAATATCCAGGATGTCATAGGCTGGTTGATATATATATATATTTTTTGGGTTACTTTGCTAAGAAACACTGCAAACGCAAACACCAAAGGGTCATAATCAGGCAGCCTAAAGCAGCTATTTTCTTCTATTAGGTACATGTTTAGTTGGTGGTGATGGGTCTAGTATGCACATGGGTCAGCCGAAAGGAGGCCTTGAAGGCCCAATATATCCCGATCAAGTAAATCATAATTAATTGTGGTCAAAGGATATAGATAAATTTAGACTGAATGATCTGATATCTGAGAAATACTGAAATATAATACATTATATTATTAACCAGAAAGTTAGAGGTTCATCCCGGGACATAACAGTAACCCGAATTTAATTACGGCTAATAAAAGGACACCTCAACCATCGAAATTTCAACCGATTATCAACAAAATTAATTTTGGAGTAACAAGAAGCTAGCCCAGTTATTAAACTATCAACCGATTAACAACCAAAACATCTCCGGTTGATTACAAAACACTCGGGACAGCAGGTAAAATTATGGAAATTCAGTAGCAGCTTATACATTATATAAATCAGCAAGGGGCAGCAGTGTAATAGCAAAAGCTGATATTTTTCCAAGGACACGGGTAGCTGCTTCAGCAGCGATGGGATACAACAGCAGCCAATACACTTAGCTGCTAAAGTGGAAGCAGCTTCCAAGCTGCTGAGGGGGGGACAGCGGCAGTATCAGCAGCTGAAATTCCAAGGAAAAAAATTAGTGACACAGGCAGCACACCTCGACCATTTAGAACCAATGAATAAGCAACACAAGGCAGCTTATTTAGGGGCCAAATTTGGTGATGATTCAGCACTACAACCAGGACACCAACTTAAAATTAGAAGCAGCTAATTCTGGCAGTTCCAGGAAATGGACTAAACAGGCCATGAACTAATTGAATGAGCAGCCACCCTAGCCATGTTATCAAGTGCTAAAGTCAAACTATCATCCTACAAATCGGCGTCCAAAAATACCTTGAAGAGCATACTAAACCGGGCCATTAAATAGGTGCTAGAACCTGGTGACAACATCCATGTTGATGCTGGAATTGGGGGTATTGAACCGGCCCAATTTCTATTTCTAAATCCATTGAACCGGCACCCAAATTAACCAAAATATCATAAGCTAATGTTAAGGTATCAACTGGTAAAAATATGCCTCGAACTGACCCCGAATCGGGCAACAAACTATGTAAGAAGAACCGGTCAATGTTGAAATTTCAGCAAATGGAGAGGCTTTAAATCGTTGAACCAGCTCATCTAAACCGGTTCGCAAGTGATAAAAATTATTAATTAAAATTGGTACGGGCCAATCCCTTTAACCAACCATCAATCGGCCATGAACCGATAACCGAATTCGCAAGTAATTGTGTTAAGAAATTAACTTGAATTGACCCTGAACCGACTGCCGTACTAGCGACCGAATCAGCAGAATATATCACTTGTTAAATCTGAATTTTTAACACATGTAAAAGTTTAATATTAAAGTTATAAAAGCAGAAAAATGCATCGATTTCTGTTACGATTTACAGTTTGTTTATAATTACCGCATTTTATGATTATATGTTCGATATTGTGGAAAAGTATATGAAAGCTTTGTAAGTTCAATTTGGATAAGTATTTTCTCCCGAATTGGAGAAAATTAAGAATCATGAATAATGTGAAAGTTTCCATATGAAGTTTTGAACATCGAATAAGAAACTGGATGAAATAAGAAACTGGACTAAGTAATTATTTTCAGTGGGTGATATTTTTTGGCATACCTTAGGATATTACAGTGAAAACTTGATGACTGCCCCTTGGCCGTGGGGGTACTTTTCACGGAAATTCTGTTATTTGCCCCTATATACTAGGTTAAAAGTATACCGTTCACCACGGGATATTGAATTATATGGGTCTGTACCTTAATTGTATGGAAGCATATACAATCCTTTCCTCGATTTATCGCTTCATTAGTTAGTAAGGCCTACTAACTATAATCTCTAAGGACAAATGATAAATGTCAAATAATAGTTAAGAATCAGAAAAAAATTAAAGAAGTCAAAAGTTCATGCATATTCTTGAACGATTCCTATTCCTCTGAATTATATATTTATTTTAAGTATCAATGTGCATGTCTTTGTTTTTATTTGTACATTATTGATCATTTGGCTCACTCACTTGCTATTTTTCTAATACCTTAGATGAAATGTACAAGTTGGTATCTGGTGATCAGGATTGAAGCTGGAAGGTGATTAGGATCAAAAGATGATGAATTGTAATATATTGAATAAATTTAATATTAGAAATGTACTCCGTCTTGTAATGAATAAAGTAAAAAAATATATACAATATTGGTTTTTGGTGTTGATCGTTTAATTGTGCTTCTGTAAGTGTTTATGGTTATTATTTATGCTTCCATTAATTTTTATAATAATGATTTTTGGTTTCTAATAGCATCTCTAAAAAATTTAATAATGTATTCAAGTCATATAGGGTTAAAACCACTTGAAATGGTATCATATGGATCCCATGTATAATAATGATATATTTATGGACTTATATGTATTATAATGTCTTATTAAGTATAAAAGAGAACATGGGACGTGACAAGCCCGAACCGGGAGAGGTGTCCAATTAGACGGCAAAGCCCGTAGAGCCACATACAAAGCCCAATAATGCGAAGTGGACCCCAAGCCGAACAGAGTGCTCCAAGGCCCATTTGACAACACCTGCCATGCACCCAATCACGGTCCATGTGCACCTCCCACCTCGATGGCGGTAGACTAGCAGCGTAGAAACGTAGGCTTGGAGAATGTCAACCAATGGTGGATGGGCACAACTTTGGCAGGCTGCCACGCCCACTGACCAGCAGTGGCTTAACAAATCCAACAAAAAGTAGTTAGGATCGTGTCAGCCACACCCTATGACGGTCCCCTCACCACCACAAAATGACACCTGACACTAGTAGCCACCGCCAGTACTTAACAAGTGGCGAACCCAAGCGGGACGCTTGTCACTAGCTCCAGTGCCCAAAGCCTTTGCCACGAAGCACTATAAATACCATTCCCCTTTGCAAGCGAAAAAGGAGGATACAAGCTAAACTTCAAACACAAGCTCAAGTCTAGACTCACAAAAGGTAGGAAAAGAACCCAGCTCTCTTTCCTCCAAAATTGTCGCTCCCAAATAGCGACCGTAGTAAGCCACTCCCCGAAGTGCACAGCAGGAGCCCAAGCTTCCTCTAATTCTCACTCACACCCCTGCATACGAACACCATCGCATTTTACTTGTCACATTCCTCCATACTCTTAAATCTTTCTATTCTTTTGGAAAGATTACTAACTTGAGCATTAGAGGATAAATTAATAAATGAGTCTCATTAATCCTCTGACTTCGTGTTAGCTATTTGTGGTGTGTAAGGTCCAGGTTGAGAAACACAGAAATCAGACTCATTTGTGTTCAACCCAATGCAATGAATCTAAAGGCTCCCTAATCCGTACAGTAACCCAAACTTGAAGACATATCATTGGTGTCGTCTGTGGGAATGATGAGAAAGTCTAACCACCTATCATCGCGTGTACACTCGAAGTCAAAAAATGATCAATACCAGAGCATTAGCTAGTGCGCCCGTGAGGGATATAGCAGCCCATGGCGATGGCCCATCGGTAGGTAGACATGCAGACAAGAAGCCAAAGCCTAATGTGTGCAAACTGGCCACCAACGTAGGAGACATGAAGTAGATGCTCTAAATGATGTGCGCTCGGACCAGCGCTTAGTGGCTGGGGATCCTCCCCTCGGTCCTTAGGCTTTGACCACCAGACGAATGGGCTGTGGACCGAGGCTCCCAATAGTAAGAACAGCAAGGCCTGATGATACCGCGACCCAGGTGGCCTCAGGCAACAGGGCCCAAACACCACCACAGAGCCTTGCAAGTAAGAAAGCACTAGAGGAAAGTTTGAAGTGGCAGAATCCCCTCATCTCCCATAGTGATCAGAGGCCCATGACCCAAGGGGAGGGTTCATGCAGTACGAGGCTGCCACATGCGAGCTGCCGCCATGACATGTGCACCCTCCAGAGAACCCAGACCTATGGAACTTCCTCAACGCAAAGAGGAATGGATCCTCTCATCAGATGTATGAGAAAGTGGAGAAAATATGGCAGCACGTGATTATGGGGGAGGCTAGCCAACAGTCTCTCGACCTGAGGAGGTCGTTGTTCACCATGGATATTTAGACGCAGTCACACCCCCTCAAGTTCATGATGCCGATGCTGTACACGTACGATGGAAGTAAGACTCGATAAACTATCTGGACAACTTTCAGATGCTACTGACCTTCCACAGGGTGAGTGAGGCCACATATGCCAGTGCTTCCCCTTGACACACAAGGGGGACACTAGACTCTGGTTCCACAGCCTCCAGTCAAACTCCGTCCAATCATTTGACTAGCTCACTAACTGTTTCTTGTGCTAATTTGCCTCTAGCAGAAGGGAGGAGAAGTAGCCCTAGCACGTCGTCCACCTATGGTAGAAGCCTAACGGAGCCTGAAGTACTTTCTGAACTGGTTAACCATGGATGCCTGTTGGATCCCTATGCATTGACAAGAAACCCGAAGGTTTGATGGTAGGAAAGAAGAGAAATGGAGATGACGGTCACTCCTGAGAACCCTGGAAACAGCAATAGTCCGAGCAAGGTGTCCGAAGGAAATACAGGCCCTTGACTTTGACACCCTTGAACAACACTGGCTCAAACATCATGAGACAGATCTAGGATGAGAAGTTTCTAAAGTCACCCAAGGCACCAAAGAACCCGGAGGCCAGTGACCAGACCAAGTACTACCATTTCCATCGGTCTCTAGGTCACACCACAGAGGACTACCGAACCCTACAGAAGGAGATCAAAGGCCTGATCCACTAGGGGCACCTGACGCAATTCCTAAGAAGCCCAGGGTAGGCTCCTGCAGCGGCAGATGATAACACCAAAGAGCAACCAAGGAATCGTGTTTCCGCTAAGGTAGTCAACATGGTTGTGACCAGACCAGCCAAGAGCAGCGCCCAAGTCGTCTTGAGGCCGCATCGAGCACCAAGTGGATGAGGGCATAGGTTAGGTTAGAACTGATGTCATTCATTTTAACGATGATGATATGACTTATGTAACGATCCCCCATTCCGACCCTCTGGTTGTTTCTGCCATCATTTTGGATGGTACATTAGACTACCAGCTAAAATAAGTTTTGGTGGATAACGAAAACTCTCAAAATTTACTGTATATTGATGCATTCTTTAAATTTGGATTAAAAAAGAACCAAATGAAAGCAACCGAGGGCCCCTGTTCAACTTGGACAATGAGTCGGTGCTCGTGTAGGAAGAGGTCTAGCTTGAGGTAATGATGGGGGCTCACCCATGTACGGCAACCCGAATGCTCAAGTTCTTGGTTGTCGACCTGCTGTTGGTCTATAATGCCATCTTAGGGCCACCCTTCCTGACTGCCTTTAGGGCGGTGACATCGATCCCACACTTGAAGTCAAAGTTTTTGATGTCGTACAGCGTAGGGGAGGTATTGGGTGACCAGATGATGGGGTGAACATGTTACATGTCACAAGTCACTCCAGCCACTCTCACCCAGCCTGCCGAAGACTTGGACTTCTGAGATGAGTCCACCCTGCAGGAGGCCCAATCTGGCAAGTCTACTAACATGGTTCCCCTAGATCCCAACGAGCCCAAGAAATGCATACATGTTGGCAGAAACCTTCCGAGAGCAGTCTGCGACTAGGTCGTGAGCTTCCTCAGGCAGAATTTTGAAGTCTTCGCATGGACTCCTGTTGATATGTCTGGAATACCGGTCAGAGTAATGGTGCACAAGTTGGACCTCAATCCTAGTTACAAACCTATCAAGTAAAAGCGTAGGAACCACTCTGTCACAAAATTGATTGCCATAAGAGAGGGAGTGTGACATCCCACATCCTTATTTCTATTATTATCTGTTATTATCATTATCTAATGTGATAAATGAAGATAATCATACATAGGATTCATATAATTGCCATACCATCAGTGGCTCTAACATCGTATTACAAAAAAACGATATTAATCTTGGTAATGGAAGATGCTTGCTAAAGCCAAAATTCATTTTCATTTAATTGGCAGAAGCATACATTAATTGCCATAAGGTGCGGAAGTAATTCTACGATCATCAAAACATCATGTCATAACATTGAAGTTTATAACTTTACTAAGTACATTCTCAGGCTTTACTTAAACTAAGTACATTAATTTACATATTTCTAAAACATCACATAGTGTAATTAAAACTAAAGCTTCCATCTTTACTCTTACTTACCAAGCATCAACTCCTGTGGTTCATCTGAGGGGTAGTAAAATAGTAAGAGAGTGAGTTAAATACTTAGTAAGGTACATTATATACAAAAATATACACATTTATATTGAAATTACGTCATCATAAGGAATAGGAATCGGAATACATTGAAATGCAATAGAATAAACATTGTTCCTAATGCATTTATCTTTATTTACTTTGTCCCCATACTGATTCTCATTTCAAATTTTCTTCTCTTGAGGGATCAGTATTAGTAGGTCTTACTAATTAACGGAGTAGATAAATTAAAAAAATAATTGTGTTGGTTCACATAATCTAAGGCCTAACCTCGTTTAACACCCCGAGGTTGGTGGATTGTGATAGTCCATACAATCTAAAGCCTAACCTCCTTTTATATCCCAAGGTGGGTAGTACTACTTATAATCCTGGTAGACGGGGCCAAAAACCATATCGTGGCGCTTGGTAATTCTTCAATTTTCTACTACAATATCATAAGGCATGTCAAGGAATATTATCCTCTGAATAGATCATTGGTCCGATTTCTTATTTCTTTTTAAAACTTCTTATGGAAACTCTACTCTTACTCTTTTTAACTTTCTTCGCTCTAGAAGAAAGTAACTGAACTTCTTCATATTCTTGTAGAGCGTCCGTTAAACTTTCATGAATATAAGTTAACTTAACAAATAAATATTCAAATATAACAAAATATCAATGCCTTGCATATGCATAATTTTCAAAGCATCTTGAAATTTATATTCTATACTTGATGTATTTTAGTCTACTTGGTTGCTGATTTATTATCCGGTTCGTACTACAGATTAAAAACTTAATATCAAAATATGATGCTGGGTCAGTTTGGAGTCGATTCAAGCCAGGTCACTATCCTATTTATGAGCTAGAAAATTCTATATTATATGAACCGGTTCAGTCATGGTTTTGAGGCCCAGTTTGATGGTTACTTTAGACCCAATTTTTTAGATTGACATTGCAATATTATCTTGGTTTATTTAACTACCAATTCAGATAATTTATATACTAGTTTGGAGCTGATTTAGTGCTTATAAACTCAGCATCAATAGGGATGCTTACAACAGAATTTGCCACTATTTTGGAGGCCGGGTTCAGTGGCTACTTTAAATTTAATTTTACAATTTAATACTTTATCATTATCACATAACACTTGGGCAAACTTGACTACTGGTTTAGCCAATTTGAGGTCCGATATAGGGCCGATTTAGTGACTAAATTTTAGCATTGACCTAAATACAGTTCAGTAAGATAATTGTTGTTTAGGGGTCCGGTCCATATACCATTTCAATCTATTTTTGACGGATATTTTATAGGTTGATAGTTCAACTGTAGGACATGCTGACTTGGCTGGGTCGGCTACTAGTTCAACCGATTCGTGGCCAGTTCAGTTCATTTTCCTTGGTTGCTAGATTTAGCATCAGTGAGGATGTTGGGGTCGATTTTATTGCTAATTTGGGGCCCGATTTAGGGGTCAATTTAAACTTTATTTTATAGGTTAATACTTAAACATTATTACATGACACCTAGGCAAATTTTGGCTGCCAGTTCAGCCTATTTGGGGTTCGGTTCAAAGGCTAATTTTCAGCTTTAACCTGATACAAATCAGCAAGACACTTTGCTGTTTAGGGGTCTAGTTCAGTGACCGGCTTAGGGTTCCTTTTGCCGCCAGTTAACATGTTGATAGCTCAATATTATTACTTACTATTTTGGTTGGGTTGGCTGCCGGTTCAACCCGTTTGGGGTCCGGTTCAGCCTATTTCTATAGGCTGCAGTTTTTAGCATTATTAAGGATAATTTGACCGGTTCTGTGGGAGACTTTGGGAGCGGTTAAAGGACGGTTCTTGACCGGTTTAAGAGTCCCTTCTACAGCTAAAGAATTTAACATCAACTTGTGATGTTCAAGCCGGTTCAAACATTGAGCAAATTGGCCAATTCATGGTCGATTCAAGGCTGAGTTCAGTAGCTGAAAATTTTAGCATCCATAGTTGATACTGCAGCTAATTTTGTGGACCGGTTCAGCCTTCTATAAATTTTTATTTCATGTTCTACATGATGATATAATAAAACAAATACAGTATTTGAATATTGGAACAACAATATTTCAATAGAGATAACAAAAAATTAGCAACAATTGAAGGAAAGCATAGAAGTATACTTGCCAAATATTCAGCTAACCATTCATTTCCTTACTACCTTCAGCTCTCTTTTGCTCAATTTTTCCCTTAGATCTCTCAGTTGGCCTTTTCTTTCTCTCCTCTTTACTTTGCCTTACTTGCCTTTAAGTAAAAACTACAAAGGATGCTAAATCATCCTAGCTTAAGGGAGCTGCTGCCAGCACCGGGCCTAAGAGCTGATTTGTCCTATTTTATTTGCTAATCTGGCTGCTTGAGGATTTGCCCAACGGTGTGATTTAATTGGTTGTTAATTACCTGATGAGTATGCTGCTGAACTGCTGCGGCCGTGTAGTGTGGGGCACACTTAAACTGCTGCCAGATTATCCTCATTTCACTAGGTGTTGATGTATATAGCTGCCCCCATGTTGATGCTCGTTGTTGCTGCTGCTGCTCGGGCCTAAGGAAGAAAAAAAATAAGCTGCTATTTCACCAATTCAAGAATATAGATACGCTGCCCCTGCTGCCCGTGCCTAAAGAAATTAAATAAGGTGCTATTTTACTTATTTAATAGAATATATATATGCTGCCTGGGTGATTACTACTTGCCCGATTGTTATATTGTCATATGAATTTAATTTGGTTATTAATCGGTTGAAATTTTAGCAACCAAGTTGTCATTGGGCCATCCCGAGTCAATTCTATTACAAATCGGATCCATAAATTTAATATTATCTAATGTTGTATCCTGGAATGAGCCTTTGGCTTACAGGTTTTAGCATAATTAATATGGTCATGTAAATTGGATCTTTATAGGAAGTATCAAGGCTGCTCGATACAGGATTCATAATAGAGGTCCGGTACCCACACTAGCTATCGAACGTGGTCCATGTGAAAAAGAGTAATGGCAAGTGGCTGATGTACGTCGATTTAACTGGCGTAAACAAAGCCTGCTTGAAGGATAGTTTTCAACTGCCGAGGATTGACCAGCTAATAGATTACATGTCCAGCCACAAACTCCTGAATATTATGGACACCTACTCGGCTTACAATCAAATCAGAATGAACCCGAATGACGATAAACATATCTCTTTTATAACCGACTAGGGGACCTACTACTACATGGTCATACCCTTCGATCTAAAGAACGCTAGTGCTACTTACAAGCAGCTAGTGAATAAGATATTCGAAACCCAGATCGGATGGAATATGGAGGTATATATGGATGACATGTTCGTTAAAAGCAAAGTCACCAATGACCACATCTGCGACTTGGCTGAGACCTTTGAGGTACTTTGGACTCACAGAAAGAAGCTCAACCTGGCCAAATACATGCTCGAAGTGACATCCGAGAAATTCCATGGCTTCATAGTATCCTAATGGGACATCTAGGCGAACCCTGAGAAGATAAGAGCCTTCTTTAACATGAGCCCTCCGCAAACTATGAAGGAGGTCCAAAAACTCACAGGGAGGCTCACTGCCCTCTCTCAGTTCCTTGTAAAGTCAGCAAAAAAGTACTTATTATTCTTCAAGGCCCTCCAAAGGATGAAGGAGACTCGATTTTGATGGACCACCAAATGCAAGTAGTGTTACATGAGTTTAAGAAATACCTTTCCAACCCGCTATTTCTGACCTCACCTTCAGAGGGTGAGGAACTGTACCTCTATCTGGCAATCTCAGACATGGCCCTGAGCTCGGTCCTCATCCATCAGCAAGGGGATGTGCAATGACCCATGTATTATGTAAGCAAGGTGTTGATAGACATGGAGTCCTGCTATTTTCATGCCCAAAGGATCGATCTAGCCCTCATTTACTCCACCAGAAAGCTGCGACCATACTTTTAGGTGCATAGGATCATCGTGTTGATCGACTAGCCATTGAAAAGGATCTTGTAAATACCAAAAACGTCCAGGCGACTAGTCAAGTGAGCCATAAAGATGGGTGAGTTTGATGTGGAGTTCCAATCATAACCGGCCCTAAAGGGTCAGGCCCTCGCGGATTTGATGATTGAAACGACAACCCCTATGCTCAATGCCCCCGACTTAGCCGGAGGCACAGATGTTCTAGAGACCCTAATATGGACCTTACACATCGATAGATCGTCAATACAGGCAAGGAGCAGGGTTGGCAAAGTTCTCAAAACTCCGAACAGCTTGGAGATAAAGTACTCTCTAGCACTCGGATTCCCGATGACCAATAACATTGCCGAATGAGTCCCTCCTCACGGGACTCAGGCTAGTTAAGGAATGCTCGGCCAGGGCGTTAATTATCTACAGCAACTCGGAGCTGGTGGTCAACCAGATCCAAGGGACTTTTGAGGTGTCGAACCCTTTGCTTGCCAAGTACCTAGCTAGGGCGAGAGCTTAGGCTCAGGAGTTCAAAAAGGTCGAGGTAGTGCATATTCTCAGGATTGAGAACTAAAAAGCAAACCAATTGGCCAGGGCC
>JAOVVI020008422.1:0-14199 GCA_028571085.2 Nepenthes alata
AATTAAAAAAAATTGTAGTAAGGTCCCATGGTTTTGGTGATTCCTTCAAGTAATGCTTTAATAAGGAGAGTATACAGGATTTGGCTTGATTTATACTAGTTGAAAATTGAAAGAGGAGCAGAGAATTATTTGGTGAAATATATTAGTAAAGATCCATGCTACAGAATAAGTTGTCTCACCTGGTGACCAAGGACGAAAATCAGAATGAATGAAAAGCTGGGCAGGAAAAAACGACTATATTGAAAATAATGGAAGTTCGCTTCATAGAAGAAATTTGGATGCAAAAGTATAGGGTTCTTTGGTTACAAGATGTAGAATGATATGAGGTTTTTTTCACAAAATGTTAGAACATATCAAATGTTAGAGATATAATAGTATTGGCTTGCTTGAAGCAGGAGACAGTCCGACTGAAGATCCAGAACAGATTGTAAGGGAAATTTGTACTTTCATGTAGACCCAACTTGGAAAAATGAATCTCAACCAATTACAACTCAGTGACTTTGTAAGCATATGAACAAGTTGATCTCCAGACTTGGCAGATGGTGTCTAAGTATCACTGTCAATTATTTTGACTTGGATGAAGTGACAGTCAACTCTAATGTGCTTAGTCCTTTTATGAAACACTGTAACTGATGCAGCATATATGACAGCTTGATTATCTCATAACCACGGAAAAGGAGTGGGCGTGGAGGTGAAAAACCAATTTCCTGAAAGAAATGTCGCAGCTGCATCAATTCAGTATTGGTGTGGGCCATTGCCTTGTATTCTGCTTCCACTTGACCTTGATACTATTGTTTGCTTTTTACATTTCCAAGCAACAAGATTACCACAAAGAGACGTTCAAAATCTTGTAGTAAATTGTTATCTGAAGGAAATGATGGCATCTTGCCCAATCTGCATCTGTAAATTCTTCTACTTTGATATTGCAGTACTGCTTCCCTATGAGGGAATGCCCTAAAAATATTTATACCTCTTAAATACATATCAAATGATGCAGTAGTATCTGCCACATCAATAAGCCTATTGATCAAACATCAATATTCCAAGTTCCATATTGGATTCTATTATCTTTGACTAACTTCTTTAGCCATTCATGTCCATAATGTGTTGGCTTTTGCTGATTTTGCACTGTGCTGCAGTGCATTGGCTGTGGCCCATATCTCCTTGTACTTCAGCAATACACTCATCGCAAGTAAGGAATGCCTAAAAAATATTCTTAGCTCTCAAATCCATATCAAATTGTGTTGGTGTTTTATGTTGGCAGTCGCCTACCTAATGTAACCCTACTTGCATGAGATCAAGGATGGAGACATGGTCAATTCAAAAAAAAAAAAAAACTCTTTCAATCTGATTGTAGTGCTTGTATTATAGTAGTATATTGAAAATTTCTTTTCCCAAAGATAACCACCTATTTCCAATTGAGTACTTACACTGCTGTATGCATTGTAATAATTTTGATGATGTTTGTCTATAAGCTATTTGCGTTTCCAACTTGTACTATGTAATTTCTTGCTGTTCATGCAATTCTTGTGTTCAGTTTGTGATGCAGTTGTTCTGTGCCCCTATTGTCCCCAACAAGTTATTGAGCACCTTTAATATTGTAATTTCCATTTTGTAGAACATAAAGACTTTCTAATTATCCATACATTCTACCCACACTGTTTGCATATCTGTTATTAAATGTGAGTGATAGTGTCCATGGATTTTAGATGTGTGAAAAAGATCATATTATCAATCCGATTTTTGGCACAGTTAATAAATAACCAAAACATAGGACATGGTTTGGCTTGAGAACTACATTTTTGTCTCAAGATACTGGGAACAATTATAATATTCTGTTAGCCAGGGAGTATGTTTTTAGATTGAATATATATCCTCAACATTTAATGTATCAAATTTGTCTAACCCCCTTGGTTTGGGCTTGGGATGAAGACTGCCACAATAACACTGACCTCGTGATACCAATACTATGAAATGGGTTTAATGGAGTTAAGGGGATGAATGAAAAATGAGCTAAGAATCTTTATCCTTGGAGCTATAGAAAGAAAAATGCAAGAGTTGGGGTTTGATTTCAAAGTAGTCGTAAATGTTAGAGAATTGACTGTACTGCTGCATTTGGTAAAGTCTTATTCTCTTACTACATAAGGTATCCTCTTCCAAAATTTCCAAAAAGAAGAAAGGCTTCTCTCAAGAACGGAATGTGGCAGAATCCACTTTGTAGTTAGGCTTTCGGATATGATTTGTGCATGATTATTTTCTTACCTCCTGTAGTTTGGCTATCACTAGCCCTGCCTCTAACTACCATTACCATCACTTTCATCACAACCTTCCTACTATTTCTTTCAATGCTACCCAGAATTTCCACTTCACCACAACCTACATTAAGCTAAAACTGCCACTGCCACAATCCCACCACCACTACCCCCACCATAAACCCCCAACATGGCTGCTGCCATTACCACCTCACTAAACTTCTCACAAACTCTCATTCACCACCACCCCCTCCTGCACCCATCATATCAATGTGATTAGCATTGAGTTTGGTCTTTGGAGGGGTAGTTCTGTCCAAATATGCATAGCTGCATTAGAAATTAATCACAAATTGGGAATTATAAATTAACTTAAAAGGAGTTAACTTATGACGTTATGTATATGGCATTTTATTTAATCAAATTGCAACTGTTTGGCCATTCTGGTTAGCATCTTCTACACATGGGTTTATTTTGACTGTGTATTATGGTAGTGCCTCTTCTGTGTTGGTGATGGTTGTTTTGGCAATAAACTTTTCTCTCTTAACAAATAGATCACCATGATGGCTTGCTTAATCTTTTGGCAGCGGCTTGCAATGCATGGAGTTCCTGAGCAGTACATCAAAGAGAATCAGTCTGGTTTGGTCGCTATTGTTAAAAATAACAAGGTGCAGATGCCGGAGTTGGTATCTGCTATCTTGCCAACTGACGATGAAGTTGCTGAGGCACTCCATCAAGCTAAATCTGGGTCTAGGAGAGCACTTGAGAGCCCAATGTTGAAAGATATATTCAGTGAAAGCATGGTTTGGTTACAATGGTTGATGTTTGAGGGTGAACCACATCGTTCCTTGGAGAATCTTAGGAATATGAGCACTGGTCAGCGTGGTGTATGTGGGGCTGTTTGGGGAAAGGGTGATATAGCATTTCGTTGTCGGACATGCGAGCACGATCCAACCTGTGCAATATGTGTTCCTTGTTTCCAGAATGGTAACCACAAAGGTCATGATTATTCCATTAGTTATACACATTATGGTTGCTGTGACTGTGGGGATGAGACTGCATGGAAACGTGAGGGATTTTGTTCCAAGCATAAAGGTGCTGAACAGATACAACCTCTACCGGAGGATGTTGCTCATTCTGTTGAACCAGTGCTTGATCCTCTTTTCGTTTGTTGGAATGACAGGCTGACAGTTGTGGAAAGAATATCAACTGAAGACCCAAGGGTCAGTGATTATGCAGTGGTGCTCAGTAACGTAGCTAATGAGTTAACTTTTGCTATAGTTCATATGCTCCTAGACTTCTGCTTGCACAGTGAAAGTTTGCTAAGCTTTGTTTCCAAAAAGCTTATCAACTCTGGTTTATTGAATGTGCTGGTGAAGGCTGAGAGATTTCTCACTGATGCTGTTACAAAGAAGCTACATGAGCTGCTCTTGAAGCTGCTGGGTGAGCCTGCTTTCAAGTATGAGTTTGCCAAAGTTTTTGTGAACTACTACCCTGTTTCTATAAATGAAGCTATTCAAAGCTGTAGTGATGCTGTTCTCAAGAAGTATCCACTACTATCCATATTCTGTGTACAAATTTTCACTGTGCCAAATCTGACACCTTGTCTGGTGAAGGAAATGAACTTATTGGCTATGCTTTTGGAATGCTTGGGAGAGGTTTTCCTTTCTTGTTCTGGAGAAGATGGCCATTTGCAGGTAAATGAATTTTTCTAATGTCCACTAATAGCTATATAGCTGTGGTGATGTACAATTTCGGGTATTCTGTATGTTCAGCATCATGAGTGGAAAGATGTGTTTGAAGGGGCCAATCATTTTTAGATGCATCATATGAAGGAGACTATAATTGATTGAATTTACTTCTTTTGGGGTAGCTTCTGTCCTGTTACACGTAGTATATGTGTTGCCTTGGTTGATGAATAGTGGGAATGAACGAATGTAATGCCATTTATTATTTCTTTTCCTTGTTGAAGTTCTAATGGCATTGTAGAAGGGAGAAGCTTTTTTGCATGGAATTTAAAATCAGCCATTACAATTATATCTAATGTCCCTCTTTGTATCGATCTTTAATAATATGGTAAGTGTAACAACATTCAGGGACTAGTCTCCAGGTTAGACAACCCTACACATAATCGGACCCGCTGTGCAGCAACCAAGCCTTCTTTGGCTCAGACTACCTGAACTCTTTTGTTTTGTGTGTCTTTTTGTGCGACTTAGTTACTCAAATTACTCAAATGAAAGGGACACAATTTAACAGGAACAAAGCCAAACAGTTTACAGATACTAACAATGAAAAGGAACCCTGTACACAAGGATTTCCCTACACAGTCTCTTCTCCCAAAGCTAGAGGACATTCTCATAATATTTATTTTAAAAAGAGCAATTGGTTATACGGTTTAGCAGTTGAGTAGTTCTGCGGATGTGGGACACTTGTCTCCGTCATTTCATCCTGTTAGCTGCAACTAACACCCTTAACCCGTCAGGAATTGTTTCCAAGCACTACAGGAGCCACCACTCCTGTAATTCCCGATGATGCTTCCAGTAACTTAAGTGAATTGTTCCAGTTGACAGTTGAAGTCCACAGCCACTTCATCTCAGGTACTTCGGAGAAATGTCCAAAGTCATTGTGCTGAACTATCCATTATAGAGCTTCCTAGAGCCGAACTCACCTGATCGAACTTCTTAGTATGAACTGTCTGAACCCCACCTTGCTTTAAGCATGCTGCTAGACTCAAGTCCACATGACCAAACACGATGTAATGCTCAAGCTCGTGTGTCACCCCTCCTAGCCCCAGATGCTAATGGTCTGGCAGTAGCTCATTTTGTGTACTAATGAAAGGAAGGATCAACTAGTGACAGAAATTAGATCCATGTGAACTGGATGGGTAGATATGAATCAGTACACTATTTGAGCATCTCTCAAGCCTCAACATAAACTTTCCAAAAATTAATGCAAAAAGCGTTATTTATATATTTTCCCCTATGTATATATGATATTATTAATGGCTTATATTCAATGATTTTCAATTAACTATTTTTTGTAATGACTGACAGCTTTGTTTATTATTTTTTTTCTGTATATATTTTTCTAAAAGTTCTTTTTAAGTTAGATTTACATTAATGCCTCTTTTTTTCATTGTTTTATTTTTGTATATGTGTGGCATTTTTACTTGTGGGGGTGGGGCAATTTTGAAGATGAAAGACTTACGCAATATTACTTGTAATTGGAAATTAGTTTGAAAAATCAGGTTACAACTACGTATATAATTTGTTTTTAAATATCAAATCTCTTTAAAATTATTTACTTTATAGTCTTTTCAGTTAAACTCTTGTGAATACTTTCATTACAGGAAATAAAGAGAATCTTTGTCATTGTGGTGGTCACAGCTGTCGCAAGTCCATGATGTGCCATTGCAATTTAGTAACCTTTTTGTTTTTCGATAATCTGTTTATTCCTCAGTTAACATTTTCCCAAGTATCTGGTTCATCGTTTTTGGGGTAAATGATAAGGCTTTCATTACTGAAAAGATATATATTTTTGGGGGGGGGGGTAAGGGGAGAAGATGAATTATCTGCATGAGATCATCTATTAATTGCAACAACTCGCTTTTTTTTTTCCCATGACAAAAAAATTTCTTTCCCCTTTCTTTCATCCAGCACGAGGCTTTGGAACAAACTCTGGATCCATGGGCCCTCCCTCAAGGAGCATAACCATATTTTTTATAATCCTCAAACCCCTTGCATATCGCATTTTGTCATACTGCATAGAAATTGTGTTTTACAATTTTAATATATTATATAAATGTAACTTTGTCTGGTCTGCATGACGCATACTAGATGGAAACTGGGTAGCTATGGTTTAAACAAGGTTGTGCCAGATAGAGATTGATCTTGTGGCCACGGACTCAAACATGATTCTCAAGTCATCTTTTCCAATGCATTACCCCCAGTTTGGGTAAAAAATATTTTCAATGTTGTCAAATGAGAGACTTGGTGGATATTGTGGAAGCAGTATACTCAATGCTTCACCTAAAATAGCAGCAAAAATCCCCTTTTGTTTCTTTCCTTTCAATTGGACTAAATAATACCAAAGTAATTTTCATCTGAATTTATTTTCTTGCAAGTGCAACCCTTACTCTTGTTGATGAGCTGTTCCGGCATAAGTTCAGCCATCATGGATCGCAACTGAACTCAGGCACAATGACAAACTTCAACAGAGAAGCAGATTTCCAAGGTTTCTAGACCACCACTGAACCAGATATTGAAATTTACTAACGCCAGGTGACAGTTACAAAGAAACACATGGCATGGGGAAACCTCTTATTTCAAACTTATCCATTGCTAGAAGGGTCGTCAATTTGAGACGCATCACATATAACATGGCCTGACCTGAACACAACATGAAATAAATGAGAGAAACCTGAATAAGATAGGATGCAAACCTAATACACACACAAATGACATGAAAAATCTATTTAAAAATACATTAAGGAATTTCATTTTGAATTGAATGGAACACATTTTGATGTAACACAATTTACACATTATTAGCACGAATACAACTTGTTAACATGGATTGATTAATGCTAGATATATCTCAGAAGCCAAAATAGTATTCTTCAGTGGCATCAGATGTCTAGATAGTATACACGGAAAAGGATCTAATTCTTAATTTGTTGAAGCTATGTAACAAGCAGCAATAGAAAAATTTCCAAAGAATTAAATTTCCATTTTACCATACCCTGAACATGTTGTAAAATAGCAGTGATGAAGAGAGGAGTATTAGTAGTGGTATGCCTTACAAGCATGGATGAAAATATTGGTATCTGTATTGGTATTAGTTGTGATTACATTGGTGTTAGACATATCGGACAATACGTATTTATATCGAATATATTAGATAGAAATTTCTTTTGAAAATCTTAAGTTGGCAGGGCCATATCGGTTGATATATTGGCTATATCAGCCGATATAAAAATATATTGTTATATTATTGCGGTATTGAAAAATATCAATCTTAGGGAGCTTCGATACTGATATCCATTAGCCGATATTCATTTCAATGCTTACAAGTTAAGATGGGCAACTGCTTGTATGCATCCTTATTCATTTATCATCATATAGCATTTACATTTGTCATGTGTAGTATACTTATTACCTTGCATGATAAAATCCTTAGATTAGGGTAATGCAATTTTGGATACACGAAGAGATAATGTTTTAAGCTCTAGTTGCTTATAAGCTATGCTATTATTGATTATCAGTTGTAGGATCACTAAGATGAGACATCAATGATCTGTATAAATTGGTTCACGCTATGCCAACTTAATGGAGTGTTGTAACTAAGCTTTGGTCACCGGTGTGGATGATACCATGGAAAATATGTAGGTGCTCATTAGATAATCATTTCACTGGATTGCTTGACCAAGATACTCTTGATGGATGCTTCACTTGCTTGTGAAGCAAGAATCCTAACTTGAAATTTTTCTAATGATTCTTTGGTTTGAGAACAGCATAGTATCTATGTGCAGATTATTGTACTTTGATGCTACTGATATATATTTAATAGTTGAACGCATGAATAGTTATTGGGCATAATGAGAAATATATGGAGATAGATGAGTGACATCCAAAGGATCGATCCATCTTAGCGAAAGGAGAGACCCAACGTTATCCTATTGATTGATCGAATTATTAATTCCAAAATCCTTAAGCAAGGTGGGATGTTAATTTAAAACAGAATTTCTAGTTTCATGAAGTGAATTGCTTGTTAAAGTCATGATAATATGAAAAAATGATCTAGGGTTTGGCATTTTTCTATTCTCTTTGTTCGGGGCATAAATTGATGGTAGAATTACATTGTATGATAGCTTTTGTGACAGGTTCTACAGACGTTGCCATTCAAATCTGTTCATCTAAACGCTTATGATATAATAGGTACCATTAAGGTTGATTTTTGAAATTAATACCTGAACTATAGGGATTAGTTTCCTTTTCTTAGTAATTAATTGTGCAGTTGTCATTTAAGTTTGTTTCCTGTCTTTAAATAAGGAGATTAGGAAGGTTGTTTCCTTATATTTCTCTAACTTATTCCCTAGCTTATTCTTTCCCATATCTTCCCTTGAGGGATTTTTATTTCTTGGTAGAATTAAGGAGAAGTAGTGGCATATCTTTTTGTTTCTTTTATATATTCTTATACATTGGCCAATTATGATTTATGCGGAATAAGAAAACGAGAGCTTTGTCCTCTCAGAAAATCTACAATTTTTTATTGAATAAAGTTTGATATTTTACCTACTATCAGTTTGATGTTGAAGCTTTGTCACTACATTATTGTATCACACTTATTGTTGGTTACAGAAGTTGTGGGTTAGCCATATTTGAGGTCCAGGGAAGAATATGGTGGGCATAATTTGACTCGTGCCTCGGTGTCTGGAGTGACATATGGTTGGACTATGTGGAGCCCGTGGGCCAGACTTTTGTCACTAACTTTTGGCTGGTGCACCCTCTCTTTCTCTGTCTCTCTCTCTTCATCCCACATGGGCCCGGGTTATATGGGAAGAGTGGAAGGAGGACAACGGCCCCCTTTACCGAAGAGTCTCTCTAATTAAAATTGATGTAGGTGGACATGAAGGGCGGAACTTTCTGTCTCCTCCCTTCCATTATCCTCTCTCTTCTTTTTCCTATAATACATACATACGTACGTACATACATATATAGTAAAATCTAAAAAATATACTAACTGCATATTAGGGGGTTGCCTTCAAGTGTGTGCAGGTGTATATACATTGGAGGCTTCGTAATTTGTTCTTTATTCTTGTGAAGAGCTAGTGAGAGGAAAAGCAACGAGTCTACTATATTTGTGTGGATAGTTTAGGGACCGAACATTTTTGTGCAGTTAATCATAGTTGATACAGAATAGTACATTATGCATCAACTTTATATATCATTTTAAATATGTTGTAAATATTTGATCTTACACTTGTTGCTGGGATCGGATCTTTGCATTTTAATTCTTGTTTTAACATATTGAAAGATGATTCTGACTTTGGAAATAAAAATTTATAATTTTGCCGTGCTATCCTAACTTGATTTCCTTTTAGGAGAGTAGCAACTATACTTCTATACCTCAGGAAATAGCTGATCTACGTGTCTATCGCTAATAAATATATTCATCAAACATCATTTGGATTTTGTAATTTATTTCTCTGTTGTAGCAGCTTTTCCTTCTTTATCTGTTTCTACATTCTTGCTAAAAGTAGTTGGTAGTTGTCCTTCTGCAGGTTGATAAATGGGGGAATTTGTTTGATACTAGTATTCATATAATTGAAGGTATAAGATTTGTTGTTAGCCACTCTGAAGTAGCAGAATATGTAATGCATGAACGGCAGGACATCTCTACAGCTTGGGTAAGAATTTTGTCTTTTGTGCAAGGGATGAACCCTCAAAAGCGAGAAACAGGCATCCATGTAGAAGAAGAAAACAAGCGTATGCATTTGCCTTTTGTTTTATGTGACTGTATTGCTGGAATTAATTCTCTCTTTTTGTCTGGTGCTTTTGCCGTTTCCACTGACAAAGAGAGATGTCAATTGACTTCTAGTACATCTAGACTAGAGAAGGATGATGAGATTGGCCAAAGACGTGCAAAAGTGGGAAGGCTTTTCCAGGAAAGTTCTGTGTGCACTTCGGCAGGGTATAGTGGTACTTCAGGGGCCTCATGTCAGGACTCTGAAGCAAAGTCTGATGATTATAACCATCTTTTAGTCCCATCCTCAGTCTCGTGGTTGGCTATTGTGTGTTTGAGGGCTTTAGATTGCTGGTTAGTAGCTGACAATTCGTCCGCTGCTTTCGATATGCTCGCTCCTGGTGATGGTGGTATCTGTAGTAGTAATTTCTTAGCTTTCAAGAAAGCATTTTCCAATATTATGAAGGGAAATAAGATCCTTGGGCTATATGATCGGTCTTCACTGCCTCATAAGGGTAGCTGTTCGGTTAATGTTGCAAAGCAGTGTTCAACTGATGGCTTTCAGGTCAGTCCAACAAGTGCTGACATACGAACTCAACAAAGTGTAGGTCAGGATAGACAATCGTTGGACATTGGTGAAATGGATGTGGATACTTCATATGACCCTACAGATTTTGATGATGACATAATGGAAGAATGCGACTCAGATTCAGAGGTCTTTAACATTTTGTGTTTGACTGATTGGCCAAGTATAAACTATGATGTTAGTTCACAAGAGATATCTCTCCACATCCCCGTGCATGGATTACTGTCTTTCATACTGAAAGAAGCTCTCAGAAAATATTATGCCGATTCTGTGTCACCAGATACCATCAACACTAATCCTACCAGTCTTCTATTATTCGCTCATTGTAATTTCTTTGGTCAATTGCTTAAGGGCTGCCATCCATATGGATTTTCATCTTTTCTGATGGAGCATCCTCTGCGGATTAGGGTATTCTGCGCCCAGGTTCATGCTGGAATGTGGAAGAAGAATGGGGATGCTGCTACCCTATCATGTGAGTGGTACCACTCTGTTCGCTGGTGAGTGAAGTTGGATTTACTTATGCATCTGCATTGGTAACTTTTGATTTGGATGGAATTTTGGTTATGATGCTTCACTTTCTAATCTTTTCATTTTTCTTTATTTACCGACTATACTAAATTAAGCTTTAACCATAGGGTGTTTGTTACTGCTTTAGAAGAGTACTTTTGGAAAGAAGTTGTAATTTTAACTTTTAAAGGAGTATTGTTTTCGAAAATTCTCTGAATTGAAGTTTGTTTAAAAACCAAGAGTAATTAATAGAGAACTTCAAGAATGCTTTTTTTTGGAAAGATTTAATTTATATATTTTTCTGAAAGTAAATTTTAAAAGCTTTGCCGACCAGGGCCAAGTTGAGCTTCATTTTTCTTTCTATTTGTACAAATTTCTTTCCTTTTTTTGTTATTAATTTTTTTTTTTTGGGAGGAGGGGAGTGGTGGTGGGGGAGGCTTGTGAGTTATGGTTGGCCGAGGATAGCTCTGAAAAGGTTTGACATGATATTCCTTTTATGCAGGTCTCCATATGAGCTCGAGCTTCATCTTTTTTTGCTGCAGATCTGTGCTGCATTGGCTCCAGCTGATCTTTATGTCAGGAGAATTTTGGAACGCTTTGGACTATCAAGCTACCTCTCTTTAGATCTGAAACAATCTAATGAGTATGTGGTCTTATCACTATGGAGAATATCTATGCTGCTTCATTTTAGTGTTAAGTGTAAACATGGTATTTACTGATTTTCTTGCGAGAGAGCAGCTTGCCATCGAACTGTAGTTCTCTGCAAATGGCGTGTTATTTGTCTTTCTTTTTCTCATCTGGGGCTTCATTTGTACCTTGTGACCATTGGTGTAACCAGTGCTGAGTAATGCACTTGCAACTATTGGGTGTCCTCTGTGTATTTTGTTTGCCCTTGGTAAATTCTAAGAAATGTTGTTGCATTGTGATTCAGTTCCAACTTCCAAGGTATGATTTACATAAATGAGAAGTTGAAATCCATGGAATAGAGTATTCTTACTGGTCTGCTTCCCCCTTGTCCTTTTGTTTATTCAATGCGCAGCCATATCCCTTCCACCCTCAATTGCTATATTACCATACCAGTTGAATTATTATAACCTGTCAGCAACACAGCCTTTTTCCGTTAAAATGTTAGGATTGCACTGTCATCTCTAATTGATTTGTCTGCTATGCTCTTCTTGGCAAACATTTTCATAAACAAAGTTACTGCTCTCAGTTTTTTTCCTCCCATCCTTAGTAGTCCCTGTCAGTCCACCGCTCTCAATGTCTTAGTGATGTGTACATGGATTGAAATATCGGTATCAATCACAGCCAAATTAGCCGATAAGTATGTATCAGTATTAGCTGTATTGGGTTGTATTGAATGTACTAATTTTTCTTGATTCTGAGAAAACTGAGTTATATATTGAAATCTTATCCTATTTAATCATATATTTTATATTTGAATAGTTTTAGGTAATTCTATTTTGTGTAATCAATACCTTAATAGCAAAAAAGTACGCTAGCAAGTAAAAAACAGTAAAAAAGTAACATGAAATAAAGTCAATCCTAGCAGTAATAAGTAACAATTATCAATAAGGAAGTATAATTATGCAATATAAGTTGTAGTTAGTCAATTATTACCTCAATTGGTTTACCACCATGTCAATCTTTGTCTTTAAGTATAACCCTCATCTTCATTGCTTTGATGGATGATTGATCTTGATAACTTCATTGTCTTTACTCTTAGACATTAGAAAATACCCAACTAGGCCACTAGCAACCTCATCATTGGTGAAACCTGTGGTACTCTCCAAACGGTCAGACCAAACTCTTGAAGATACCTAAAGGTGACCATGACTTGATATTGTGGAAATTGAGTTGTGGGTGTTCGACAATTTACAGGCTGTGTAGGGTACTGGTAGTGAGGATGTCTATATCCACAAGTTTGAAGACCCTTGGTTGAGGATGGTTTTGAGTACTAGAACTACCACTGGGAATTCAGAATTCTTAAAACCAGTAAAACTATTGCTCATTGATATGATGAATCTTTGCATTATATGTGCCTCTCCTCTTCTTCTATAGGTGTGTTGTGTCTCAATCCCCATCTCATTGTCTCATTGGAAGGCACAAAACTAGTCTTCAAGATGGGGTGAGGACGGCTAATTGGTTCAATAACCGGAGCCATAGGCTCTTCGTCATTGTCGCCATCATCACAACCCCATAGAACGTTATCATCGCCATCACAACCTCCAGTCTCTGCATGATGATCACTAGTAGATCGAAGCTCCAAGGGAGTAGTAGAGTATTGCCATTTTGCCCAACTTATGACTCAACCGTGCACCAGCTGTATCGACTTCACCACTTGATTCAATTCCTTTGAACTTGGCCGCGTGCTCATCTAAATTATCTTGGCCATCTAGTAGCAGTCTTTCCTGTTTGTCCGATCATGAACCCATGGTATCATCTTCCTCATATCTATCATCTAAGTTAATTGGATTAAATTGATATATTAATATTCTAATTTAGATTGAGTTTTTGTGATTTCATTTTTTATTTATACCCTTGAGTTATAGTGGATATAGACTAATTTATTCAATCGTTTGTACTTTAGTTTTTTTGTTAACTTTGTGTTTATAAGGTTAAAAGTATGTTAATTTCTCTCATGAAAGGAAGAGGTGGTTTGACTTAAAATTCAAATATGCATTCCCAAAAGATTGGGAGCATAAGATCCATATCATATTTTCCATTCAGCTATATAACCAATATTAAAGTTAGCAAGTTACGGATGGTTAAAGTGGTTATACACTTAAAGCATTATTAAAACTAAAAGACTCATCAAAGCTAATTACTATTTACCAAGATTTACAGATGAAATTGTTCTTTGTACAAGGTAGGTTCCAAATGAATGTTGTTCGAAATATCAATAACTAAAAATGTTTTAAAAGTTCTTGAAAAGTGAATACATGAGAATCATTAATATTGAGTTGTCAATACTTGAAACTTGAAGATAATATAACAATGATATATGTGACGGACCGGGTTATTCTCTTCAAATGACCTCCGTCAATGGTAACATAAATTTATGCCCATAATTTATCATTGAGGATTCTGCAGAAATTTTGGCAAAATTTCCTCAACAACTAGGCGAAAAACCAAAAAATACAACATGCTTAAAATAGCCTGTACAAGCGCACAACTATCCAATAATCAACATTTTGACCTACAACACAATACACAGGATCACAATCGCCATATCATCTATGGCTCCAACACAGTACTCCTATCTACCATGTTGGGTCTAAAGAGATGCCGTCTAGGACTAAATGAAATTCAAAACATCAACATAAATGCGGAAGCATAGCTAAATCCAGAAACCTGCGGAAGCATAACAATAACCATAAAATAATAACAAAT
>JAOVVI020008423.1:0-14199 GCA_028571085.2 Nepenthes alata
ATACAGTCAGCTTACCCACAAATTATGAATAGTAATACATATCATTTACTTACCCACAAATTATGAATAGTAATACATATCATTTAGTTATATAAAAATAATTATAACTCAAATTTTATATTCTTTTATTATTAGTAAGATTATTACCAATTATTATTTTTTATATAATAGTATAGCTTTTGGTATATTTTATATTTCCATACGTTTTGAATACTCATATGATTTCGAGTATGATTTCTTTAATTGTATAGTTTCTAAAACATTCGATCTTTGTACATAGTTTCTACATGCTTTATAAAAAATTTAACATTATTAGCATTTCATTATTCGATCATATCACCGTCTCTATATATTTTATCAAATATGTCCATATATAAAATTATATATATATTGATGACTATTATGCTAATTCATACCACCGTTTTTTAAACCTTTCAGATTAAGTAAATTTGCTCGGAATTTGAATCTTGAGAAGGTTTTAGGAAACTAGTTCTACAATATTTTAATTGTATGGTAATTAATTCAATTTAAAAATTAATTTTTTGGATTTTAGATTGTTGTTAGTATGTAGCCCCCGGCGGAGGATGTTGTTAAATTAAGGATAATATTTAAAGTTTTTGTATAAATATTTTGATAATTAGTTAAGATATTTTTATTGTCTTATGATTTAAAATGAAATATTTGTTAATATTTAGAACAATTTTTGGATGTATGTTTTAGTTTTTGTGATTAAATATCATATTATTTTGGACAATTTAACGGTATTTGATATAAGTTTACAACATGACTTATTATTTTGGGTTTGTATAAGCTAAATTAAGAATTTGATTTAAGAAAATTACGGTTTATAAAATAAAGTAAACTTGGGTTTTGAGATTGAAGATGTGGGGGTTTATGACACCAAATACTTTTTTTTATAAAGCCTTCTTACAATTAAAAAGTTTGAGCAAGTATATCTAACCCATGCTAATTTGAAAGGGTAACAAGCATCGGCAATAATGAGTTTAACACATTATAAATATGTATCAATTTTTATATGTTGATATATATTGAACGAAATATATAGAGATAATGTCACGATTAAAACTTAAAATACTGATAATATTAAATTTTGATAAGGCATGCAAAAGCTATGTACTAATAATCAAACATGACAAGATAAATGTTTGAAAGTGCTTAATATATGAAAATCAATCACTATGTATAAAAAAGGGTGACTTATAAAAATTGTATAAACATATATGGATTAAAGATAAGTGATAACTTCATTAACATATGTCAAATATATAAAAATCAAAGTAGGTAATGACTATGCCAATATGGGTTGAGTTTCAAAATGTAGGCTGTATTATTTTTACATGGCAAAGGCCATAGCCACTATTCATGTGTCAACGAGCATTCACTGTTCCTGATTTAGTGATATAATCATATTGATTGCTGCTGTTCTTTGTTGTGAATAAATTTTGATCTTACAAAAAAGAGAACACTTTTGTTAACAAAAAAGACTATAATGTTGGAAACAGACTGAAGAATAACAGCTTCATCAGCAGATTGAAGACACTAGGCATGAAGTCAACTCAATCATGATACATTTCAATATATTTCCAATTCAGACAAGTTAATACTGTTTCAACATGTTTAACAAAAACCACTAATAGAATGCCACGTTACATTACTATTGGCAGAAGCAGAATTCAGCAACACTTAACCAGATCTAAGTGATCTGGTTAGGGGGCCAAGAAACAAAGCAGGAATGAAATGAGCATATGGGTAAGTTTATGATGCGTATTTCATATCGGAGAGTCTGAAAAAGAACTTCAAACTTATAAGTTTGGGGGATTCTTTTCTACCATAGGGAGTCGTTTTAGGGTGGGCTCCCTTTCCGAACTTGTGCACGCATAAATAGTATTTTTATTGAGACCGATCCCGGCCTGAAGAAGGCTACCTGCGGAGGGTTCTGACCGAAAAGAGCTACTGAAGAATACTACTTGCAAATGAGCTAACCTGCTATCGGTGCGCCAGGACAGAGTGAAGTGTTGCAGAGTGAGAGCCGTTGAGTGAAGTGTTGCACAGTGCAGCCGCTGAAGTTTGTGGCTATCAGAGAGGAATGAATGATACGTGTCCCACATCGGAGAGTTTGAGACAATTTTAAATTTATAAGTTTGGGGGACTCTCCCCCCATAGGATATTCTTTTAAATTAGACTTTTCCGTCAGACTTACGCACGTATTAGTTCATCTTCGGTCTTTAAAACCCTTGTCATACTTTCTGTGAATGATAAGGAGCGTACGAAATAATGGCAATATGGGAAAGCTGGTGAGCTCACCTTTAAGCCAAGTAGGGCTCTTTCTCTGAAATGGTGGCGATTGCCATGTAGATGACAGTGTGATGAGCCAGAGCAGATGGCAGACAGAGCAACAATAGGGATAGGCCACAGGGTCAGTTCTGTCACATAATAAATTTGTTCAGCTTGGCATCCAACTCTTATCCATCTCCAAATGCAAATGAAACAACTTAATCGGTTAATAAACATATTAAATGAAAGAATTGCATGGATATGATTAAGGATATATGCACCTTCATATAACAGTCTAATACAACACGACATAAAAAAGCCTATATTGGTAGTTGCTAAAGGTGGATTACTAACTTCTAGTTAGACTAGTTTTTAATTGTGCCAACTTAATGTCTTAACAATCTGCTAAATATGAATATTAATACTATAGAATGAACGTATAAATAGAAAAATTGATCTTAGCACAGAATATTTATTTTCAATTTACAAACAAATAGGAAGGGGTTTAACTATTTGGAAACATCTAACCAGTTATATGATGAACCGATTATATGATAATTTTTTATTTTTTAGTATTAAAATAATGTTTTTCCCACCTTTAAAAAATTTATAATTATTAGAAGTAATTGAACAATAAAAAAAATGGAAGGTGCTATTTATAACAATGTTGTTAAACTATCATTTTAACATTTTTTTTAAAACTTTTTTCAATTTTTATATTCCATTGATATAAATTTAAAATTATGCTTAAGTAAAAATGGTGTAATGGGGTTTGAATTAAAAGATCCACCAAAAATCTAACTAAGAAAGTGTCAGATATGGTACACGGTGGCTATTAAAGACAGTCGAGTTATAAATAAAGATGTTCTTCAGAGAATTTTTAAAACAAAAAAGTAAAAAAAAAAAAGATAATAAAAATAAAAAATAATTTTTAAACTAAATTGGGTGTTTGTATCTTATTAATGATGAGTTTTTAAGGTTTTATTTTCAATAATTCTCAACTCGTAATATAATTATAGACCCCAAATAAGTTGTCTAATTGTTCACTAAAAATTAATATCTTATTTTTTTAAGAAGAAGAAGAATATTACTTTTTTTATTATACATTATTGAATCAAGATTTAATAATTAAGATTTTAAAAATAAAAAATATACTAAAGATACTTATATTTATTTATTTTTTTATAATATTAATAAATAGTAAATTAAATATTTTGAAATTTTTAATAAATTGAATTATTTTAAAATTATTTAATTTAAATTTTATTTTTTAAATTTTTTAAAATTTATTATAAAGTAGAAGTCCGTTGTGCCGCTGTGGACCCTTGTGGATTCCGGTCTAGACCATTATCTATGGCTCACTTGAAATGTTCCATGCGGCACTGCAGCAGAATTAGGCTTTATTAGGGTTAGGGTTCCTGCATACAGCGCCCCAATTAGGAATTTGCTGTGTGTTTGGCGCGATGGAGAGGCGGCGATGGGAATATTCTGAATCCCATGACAACAAAGGAAAAATCAATGAAGCTAGCGTCTCCTCAAAATCTACCATGAAGATGAAGAAGAACATGCAGAGATTGGGTGGTAGAGGTCTCTCTCTTGCAGCCTTCGCCAATTCGAAAACCAGAAGCAACAGCTACAACCCTGCTTTGTTAAGTATGCCTCCCTCCACCCAAATGGTTTTTTTTTTTTTGGTTATTTTTAATGTTCTTCTGCTTATTGAATCGTTTGCTCTTGGCATTAAGTGAATCATTTTCTCTTTCTTGACGACTTTACTGTTACTCAAGTTAAGTGTAACCGGCTTTAGATTTTGGTTGCTTTGATAGCTGCAGTTGAAATTCTTATTTGAGGAGAAAATGATATATTTATGCTTCCCCTCGAAGCCTGACTGGAAATTTAGGGGTATGCCACATCATATAACTTCAAGGACTATTGATTTGTTTCTAAAATTATAAATGACAGTAGTTATAGAAACTCAGGGTGTGAACACCATAGGTCACCTGACCCCTTGAACACCATATGGATGTGCATATGTTTGTGGTGTATGTTGGGAGAGGTGAGAGGGAGGGAATCATTTGTGTGTGCGGAGTGTCAGATGGGGTTGATGTCAACATTTTGTTAGTTAAGAATGGAATGAAAAGCAATTGCTTATGCTCATGTGTAAGAGATCCCTGCGCATATTATGTAAGAAACACAGCAAGAAAAAAAAGACAACTATGTTATATTTTAAGAGAAGCTAAGCTATTGGAACTCTATTCTGAACATCATCTCCCTTTAGCAGACTTAAATCTTGACTTTGCATAGATGGATAAAGATATCAGGCACATAACGAGAAATTGAGGGTGTGAGTGAGGCAAGGAGGGAAGAAGGACCTGTAGGGTGCAAGATACCTTTATATATCAATGTAAATGCCAGATTTTGTATTGTTGTTTGGAGAATGAAAGGGTGAACCAGAGCAAGCTGTGAACTCTGAAATTTTGAAGGATGCTTAGCCATCACAAAATACATCGGATCCCATCGAAATATAGTTGTTGAGAGTGCTTGAATAAACTAGTAGAATGAGTGACACGCTATGATTTCTTCTATTGCACCCGTTTTATCTTAAAAATACGTGAATTTGTGAAAAGAGAAATCCAATAAGGAAGCACAAGAGTACTGCTATGTATGCATGGCTCTTTGTTGGAAACTGTGTAGCACAGAGAGGATGAGTCATTGAAATCTGGAAGCTAAAAAGTGAGTATTTGGGTTTATTCTATTGGGTGAAAACTATCCATGGTTGGATGATACCATAGTTTCTGGGTTCAGTGCCTGGTATGTGGTACATAGATTTTATTTGACATTAGATAATATCATTAAAAACCACACTCAATATGTAGTACACATAGAGGTTTGCAAATTGTAGTATTGCCTCATCTTCTACTCTAACAAACAATAGAGTTGTGAACCCAGCCTTGCTAAAAACAATAAGGCAGCTAATCGCTTTAAAAGGAGTGTGATCAACATGCCAATTCTTCCTACAAACCATTCACATTTCACTCACTAGTCTTACAATAGTGCTTCCATTAAAACCACAAATGCATTTCAATCTATTCGTACTATCATAGCATGGATCCCTTTTGGGCCCATTCTTCAAGCAATATTATGATTTCAATAACACTAATTCTAAGTGTATATTTATTAATTATTTTCTCGCCTGTGTCCATATCAGCCCAATTACCATGCTTAAAAGCGATGTTTACTCATTTCTGAGAAGTATGCACCCAATACTTGACGGCATAGGGTCTTCACTGGGCAAAGTTCACTTGAAATGATTCAAAGAGAACTAATTTATACTCATTGTTGCAGGCCCTTCCACATTTTTATCCATTACAGTTCCAGAATTCTCTCTCTTTTGCACCCTAAAGTTTAAGGTACTCCTAATATATGACAGTATAAGATGTATTAAGTTTTTTTTTCTGGATAATGGATGTATTAAGGGAGCCACGAGCTACATACATCTGTAGCAAAATTCCCATATATGATAACCTTCCACTTCTATCAGCAATTCTAGGTGTGTCCTAGCTTCTTCAGATTTTTTTGGTCAACCAATAAATACATGGTAATTGTAAGAAGTATTTATCAGCAACATATTCCTAATCCTGTATTAATGCCAGCCTATGCTATACGGAACATGGACTCAGTGTGCTAGTTAAGCTCACCCTTCTAATAATATTTCAAGTTCTTCCATTGATGATTTAAGATATATCCTTTCTTATGGTAATTAATCCTTGGTTTACTTTAAAAGTTGAGGCTTACGAGAAGTTTATTTTACTCGCACTTTTTCTTTTTTTATATCATTTGTACATTCACCCATACATAAGACATTGGTAATCTTTATATTTTTTTATCTGGAATTCATTAGGCACATAATGTGATAGCATTTACAAGATGAGTTGTGTTCTTTAGTTCAGGATTGTTTCACTTGTGGGGTCTCCTTTTACCTCAGTGTTCTTGCATGCCTCTATGAAATAATACTCGGTCTCACTCTAATGGTGGTAATCTGAAAGGTTTTCTTCACATAAAACTTCAGTGTCCCGTAAACAAGAATCGCACTTTTTCTTCATTGCTTGATAATTTATTTACACAGAATAGAAACACATCAACTGCTTGCTTTTCCTAAATCTATGAATGATAAAGATAATAAGTAGAGTCATGAAAAGATAAAGATATGATCAACTGAAAGATGAGAATATTGACAATAAAGCAACCAACTGAAAGTCAAAAGGAAAAAGCTAATATCTATCCATACAACGAACAAACCATGTACGTCCTAATCAAACATTCTCCACGCAGAGCTGCTTGTGTGTGGTAGTCGTTCTTGAGCATGTAACAAGCCCATTTGAATCTCTTGTCCTCATGGGCTAGTTTTCGGTTTTTGTTCTCCAGGTGGGACTTCCATGCGGCTTCTGAAGGGAAAAGCCCTTGCCAATGATTGAGCATTTTAATTTGAAGCTGCTTGGGGTAGAGATATCAAAACAGTATTCGTCCATTGTGGAAGAACTTGCTAAATCTGTCAGTGTCATGTCTCAATAAGTAGTCAACATATAATCTCAAATACTGGTTAATGACGTTGCACTAATACTGCATTAACAACAATATATATAAATAAATGTCCCAAGATAAGTCTTACTTCAACATTTTACAACCTATTTACGAACACGAAAAATTGTCCAAAACGAAAACAAATCATGATCTTCACTTTATCCATATTACTAAAACCTGTCAAATTTCATATTACATCACAATTTATATGAGGAGACATCAAATTCATATGCTAGAACTTTAGATATTAAAATTTTTGAAATGATGCCCACTGAAACAATTGTCCCATGCCCACTGTCGGGTGATGCAAAGCCTATTAATCTTAGATGTGGTGAATTTGCAAATGTGAGCTAAAAGGCTCAGCGAGACATAAAGATGTATATGAACAATCACCCAGTGATGCAAAAGGGGTTATCGGACTTTTGAACTAAGGCCCAACAAACGTCCCCATTGATTGGAAACAAAATATTGTAACCCCGTAAATGCAGCTATAAACCACTACTATTATCCCACGGGTGGGCCTTCCCATATTTGTACATGCAAATAATAAATTGGACTTTTTACATGCTATATCAAACGTCAATTGTCTTACATTAATTCACTTATGACAAAAGAATCTTTATAAAAATGAGCATATTCTAGAATTTAGGAAACAAAAATACATATCATGGATATTCTTGTAGATATTATTGCACTTTGAGCAAAAAAAGTGACATGCAATGATGTAAATATTGGCTAATATGTTTTACTATCGAGGGACCCAATATCAATTTTTTTTAATATTATGATAAAATCGCAATAAATTTTTATATTGGCGATAACATTGTTATGTGTAGGCCAATATTTAAAATATCAACAAATATAGTTAATACGGATTTATTAGCTTATGTTCTTTAAAAAAAAAAATTCCTTCCGATTTATCCAATAACAATGTATATTATTCAATGTGGCTGATATTGATATGGTAGTTACGAATATTAATACTGATACCCATATTTTCATCCATGGTGACATGCATGGGTTCCAACAATTTATTTCAAAATATAGGCTAACATTTTCAGAAATTATTGAAATGAGATTTGGACATGTATGCCAACAAAACTCAAAAGAGGAATTCAATTCATCACATGCATGAAGGCTGTCCTTTTTTTCATCTTTCTCTTTTCTCTTTCCTCCTCTGTTTCTCCCTTTTCTCTTCCTCCTATATCTTCTTTCTGAATCTCAGCCAAGAATGTAGAAATAAAAACAGCGCAAGGATTTATAGTCCTGCCATTGGACATGACTATAGTCAATCAGGGAGCCTTATTGAGGTTAGTTCATCTAATCTAATGAGGTGGCAAATGAGGTTCTAGAGTAGACCTTGATTAATTTTCATTAACTCTTCACTTAATTGGCATGGCATCATGCCATTGGACAACTTAATTTGGTGGAAAAACCCAATAAAAAATCGCCATGCATACAAAAAAAAAAGTTGTATTTTGAACATGCCTTGAACTGAGCTCAAATGTGAGGTTCTTGAACTCTCGGTTTCAACGGATACTTGAATGCTGCAGTTCTGAAAGTCCTATGGGAAAGGGACCTCAAATTGAGGTTCTGGAAGCCCCCTTCAAACGGCACCTCAAACGCCACTGGCCGGAAGGGAAGCCCATTTCCATTCGGCCAAAACATCAAACCAACATCGAGAGAAAATATGAAGTGGCTCATAATAGTAAAGAATAACCATCCAATACCTTCTAGGGGCATACCAAAACTAAAATTGCCTCAAATTTCCACCAACAAGCTAACTTTAATACTAAAATACGGATTCTACAGATGATTAATTGTGGGTTACCAAAAATGTCGACTTAGCCGTCACAATTAGGCCCTAGTTGTTTCTTTAATTGTGATGCATGGGACGCTGAATGGATTCTATGCCAGTCAAACGAGAATTGGGCCGTAAAATTGTGATGCAATATGAAACTTGATAGGTTTTTGTAATATGGATGGAATGATATCATGATTTGTTTACATTTGGTACAACTTAATTGTGTTTGTTTATCAAATGTAAACTGTTTGAAGTCCGTTGTATACTGGAACATTTATTTATATAAACATTTTGTACATTTTTAATTGGCGTAAAGCCAATAATAACTAATTTTCACAATTATATTTTTAGCAGTTATTCTATGCTGTTGGTTTATATTCTCAATCAAAACACATTTATTTAATCTTTCGGCTCTTGCATAAAGCTACATTACTTGGGCTTTATAACTGAGCAAGCATACGTCAGTCCTGCATTTCTAGAATGTGACACCTGAGTTTAAGAAAACACGGAACGTTCAGCACATTTGTTAATCATCTAGCTGACTGTTCAATCTCACATTTGTTAATCATCTAGCTGACTGTTCAATCTCGGCAATCTGAATGATTAATTGATTTCAGCAAATGATAGGGAAGACTTATTGCTGTATATGATGCTATTTTATGTTTAGCTGTCTGAAAATAGCATATTATTTTGACAAGTTATTTAGAGCTAACCGCCCAATGTGCTTGATAATCGGCGGCCAAAACTTGATGGTAGTCCATTGTCGTTGATTATGCAACAGTAGATTGGTGATATGCCTTTGCATTGTTGTTCATTTGCCACTGACATAAACATTCAGAAGTTTCTTTCCTCCTGTCATGTGATTGGGCTTCTTTTTTTCTGTTTCTGTGCATCAGAGAAGAGAAGGGAGTTTTACAAGAATGCCAAATATGTGAGCAAGTACAAGAAACAAAAGCGGCAAGGTGAACTAATTGATCTCTCTCCAGCAATAAAACCCAATGAGGTTGTATTACAATCTGTTGTGAAAAATTCATACCTGGTATTTAGCTCTTCAATTTTTAGCTGAGACACTGTCTTAGTTTTCGTTGCAGGGTCAGAATGAATCTGGCAGTGTTTGTAATGAAAACAAGAAAAAGGGGAAAGGATGTTACAGTTTGGAAAAAGTATATTCGAAGAAGCGGGAGGAAGTAGAGAAGGAGAGGTCAGAAAGAGAAGCCATTAACAAAGCCAAGAAGGTAGAACGAGAAAGAGCTGAAGCTCAGAGAAAGGCATCAAGGGAAAAGATGTTTAAGAAGACAAGGAAAGGTCAGCCTGTAATGAAGTACAGAATTGAACACCTTTTGGAGTCCATACAATGGTCGGCACAATAGATGCTGTCCCCCACGATCCAAGGTCAGTTCATATATCTTATTCATGAATATGGACAATCAAATAGGTTGCAATTTTTTTCCATTTTTATTTTTCTGACTTGTTCCATGATCCAGACAGGGGGCCATCTTGGAGAAACCAGCTGACCTGGGATTTTGACTGTAGAGCCGGAGTTTCCATGATGTTGCCCACGGTTCTTAGCTGTCGAGCTTTGTCTTGAATTTGCATATACAGTACACAATATTCCTTCAATGTTTAGCATGTCAGGTGAGGAGAATCATAGACCCATCATTTATCAACCAAATGATATCAGAGCACCTTCAAATCATTGACCGAATTATGGCATGTTTGGCATTGCTGTTGGATTTGTTGTGCTATGGGTTGAGTCACTTTTAGAAAAAGCGTGACGGAGTTAAAATTTGTTTGGCGTTCTTCGTGGAAAGCCAGAGCTCCTTCAGCTAAGGAAAACAGGTACTACGTTACCAATGTGGTCAAAGAAGGGAAGCAGCAAATCATTAGGCAAGAAGCAATCAATAATATGCAATTATCTATTAGGAGATGGCCAATATTATTGATCTCCAAACACATGTAAACACATGCACCGATCAAAAAATCAGTTGGAAGCCGGAAAAAACCAGTATGTGTAACAGGAAATAATGTGAAATGGACGAGTATTATGCTGATGCTTTCCTCTTTCCTTTGTCTGATTCTCTAACCAATCATTTTCACCTATGTCTCCACCTCCTTCCTCATTCTCCCTCAAATTTCAATATCCCTCCGTTTTGTCTAGTCTCTCCTTGAAGAAAATAGCAGATTGTAAGATCGGAAGCTCATCAAATCCCTCACCCAGATCAGTAACTTATACGGTACGGACAACTATGTTTGAGCGCCAAATTCAAATTCTTCTATTCAAAACAAATATCAACCGTATTTCCTCTGCAAGATTCATCTGAGTTTTGTGTAACGTAGGAATTTAATCATGTTAGAAGAGATGCATACATTGGATCTATGCAACAAATGCAATGGGGTGTTTGCCCTACAACATTGGTATAGAGAGTGGCAGCTTAATGTCGAAGAATGAATTCTTGATGATAAATACTCTGATTCAAGAGAACGTTGGGCTAGACATAGCTGCCTCACCTGGGTTAGAAGTTATAATTGTGTCTGTTTATGATACAAATTGGATTAATTTTAATCGATTTAAATAATTTTTAAGTGTTTTTATTTAAAATTCATAATTACATAAAAATATTTCAATTTTGGTGGTACAAGTCTTACACCTGAAACAAATATAACGGTCATAAAATGACGTCACCACCCCAAGAAAATATGAAGTAAATGATCAATTGGCAGAAGACGAGCTGACAGCGGTGGAATAAATGAATGGGCATTAAACACGTGAGAACACCGACTAATAAATAAGCTCGCCGGCTTTATCGCCATCCAACGGAAGCCCTGCAGAGCGCTGCCGTATTAACAGCAGGCACCTCTTAAGAGCTTCGTCACAGGTGACCTGCTCACTAGTACTAGTTATCCGGATCAATAGGCTTAGGCGTAATTATTTATGGCCTAAATTCGACTGGTTTAATTTTTAATATATTTATTTTAAAAATTTTGTTAGGCATGATTTAAAATAAATCAAACCAAATATAAACTTGATTCAAGGTATGAGTCTCAGCAGCCTAAGCGAGGAAATATAAAACAGATAAGGACAGTTGAATAATAGTTCTTCAGGGTATCAATTAAGAGTTCAATCCTGACGGTTATTGGGATTCGACACTCGAATTTACATACAATTCAGATTCGGCGCAGTAAAAAATTCGAATCCCCCGTCAGTCGACAATCACAAATTTAGTAGGGTATAAAGAATGAAATATTCAACAATATTTTTAACGTGGATACCCTTCACAAGCCGAAGGAAAAAATTAAGGGACAAACTCTGAACAACCTTTCACTATGTAAAATTAATTACAAAAATCCCCGAGACGGAGTATTCACCATACACTCGAGACTAAATAAGAAAAATAATTCTAGAGTAAGAAAATTTTTATTCGCTCTTATCTCTCTATTTTTCTTTTGTACTTTCTTTTACTAGTGGTACACTTCACTCTCTTTAATTTTACAAGTATAGCGGCAAGCAATGAATGCCAAGAGCTCCGTATCACTCTCTGTTGCACTGCTACTATCCTGTCGCTCTCTTCCTTGTGTTCTGTCTGTCACCTTATGAAGCACCTGGTGTGCTCTTTACAAAGACTCCGACTGACTCCAAATTTAATCTGCTCACCTAGCTCGTCTTGCAGATAATTGGTCACACCAGTCTTTTTATCTGCGACTTAACCAGTTCCCACGCTTTTCCATACACGTATGTTCTGCAGGTTAACCACTCTACTTAGACGACGCATATCCTGCAAGTCAGCTATCTACTCTACAGTACTTACCTCTTTCCTTGAGATGTCGCCTTCCTGCCTTTTTACAATTGACAAAGTAAACCACCAACTCTGATAAGTCAACTACCTATTTTTGCAGAAATCGGCTTTTTAGACATCACATCCTCCTTTCTCACCCAGTCAACATTCTGTTAATCAGATTCTTCTCTTAACCAGTCAACCTTCTTTGGACTGGCCTATTGCTTGTCAAATTGGTTATTTTGCTTCAACCGGTCATCTTGCAGCACTCTGGAATTCCACTTCAGAATATCACTTCGAAAATGCTCTCCTAGAAATCCACTTCAAATTTTCGTTTTGGAAATCCTCTCCTAGGTTTGTACTATGGAAAATGCAAATCGGTCTTTTTTACTGGGAAAAAATTCACTCCGACAAATGCAATCTGAAAATCCACTCCAACATTTGCACTCCGAATTTTCACTTCAGAGAATCCACTCCGAAAAATCCAATTCGGTAAATGCACTCCGAAATTTCACTCCAGAAATCCACTTCGGGTTTCCTATTCCTGCAAATTCCACTGCGGAATTTGCCACCTCAAAAATATACTATGGATTTCCCACTCCGGCAAATTGGTCACCTCAGAGATTTGTTTCCTCTGATAAATGGTCTTCCTGATTATTGTAGCAACCAGTTTGCAGAACTCCAAATCCGATGACGTGCCCGTTTGTTGGGTCACCCACAAAAGAGTGGCCAAACCCAATAAATTTTTCCTCACGACCTTATAGGGGAAACATTTGCCTTATTGTGACGATCGGCATCTCATCCCTTTCGCCAGCTTCCCCTTAATGGGGATCTCAGTGTCGACTTCCACAAGCCTGAATGATACTTTCTTCTACTCCACTGAATTCGGAGTAGTCCTGCTCCCTTTCAACTTCTTCTCCACGGTCGAATCATTCTCCCATATACTCCACATTAGCCACCTCCTCCTGCCACATTGACCAATACCTAATTTGGTCACCTTTGTATTTTCCTTGGCAACCCAAGCCTTCATCAGGTATTGACCTCATCTCCTACGTTTTCTTACCATAATTGAGGCGCTTTTGGAGAGTTTTTACTGGTCGTCACCAAACGCCGTCCTGAAACCTTATTCATCAAACTTTCCAATTAAAATCACATTTAACCTCAAATTTAGGGCATGTTGCATGCCCTTTAGCACAAGTTTGTTCCTATTACTTGTCTTCAAGCAAACATTTTCAATGCCAACAATTCTTGACGAGCCATCGTTACCCATCTTCAATACCCCGTAGTCCACGGGCGTATAGCTGATGAAGTGGGACTTCTTCGGTGTCACATGGTGTGAGGTCCCACTATCCATCACCCAACTCGTCTCCTGATACGGCATGTTCTATGATTCCCCTACGTGGACAGCCAAGAGGTCTCCGCAGAAAGCGACAATATTTTGATCATCATTATAATCCCGTCTCTCCTGATGATCGCCTCCGCCCTCCTTCTCCTACTTTCTCTGCGATAAGTTCTATTTTATGTTGCCCTTCTTACCACAGTGAAACTAGGTCCTCTCCTGAAAGTTATTTTGGCTATTACTCCTCCAAAATTTGCTGTCTCCATCACTTTGCCTCGATTTTCATCGTCTCTGATCGTTGATCGCCACAAGCAGACTTAGCTCAGAGCTTGAATCCTCTCCGCTTTCCCTCTGCCTTCACTCATTCAAAAGTAGAAAAGTTATGTCTTCATCCAGGTTGAGGGTGTTCT
>JAOVVI020008424.1:3476-14198 GCA_028571085.2 Nepenthes alata
GCAGGAAGGCTTGATTTGTGCAATTTGTTGAGATTGCTTTCTTTTCTGGCGGGCAACAATTCTTAAGATTACTTGCGTTCCTTTTACATTTTGTAACCGTTAGAGCCTGTAGTAGGCAGGAAGAGAGAATCTGGTGCCTTCCTCATGGGAAGGGCGTTGAATCTGTTGGTGTCCTTTTTAGTGCGGATTGGCTTTAGGGAAGGCGCGAAATTAGGAAAAGGGACCGTTACTTGTCGTGTATAGAAGTGTGGGCCCAATTGGGCCTTGCCCATGTAAGATTGTTTCCTTTTTTGCCTGTTTGCTGCAGTACTTTCAATCAACAGAGATGTTGACCGCCTCATGGGAGCATGTTGGTTGCCCCGTTTGCCTTTCACAAACGTCCAAACGCACATTTGGGCTTTCTTGGATTTGGGCTTTTTTTCTTATTAGGCTAACCCATTATGGGCATACCCATCACTAACCCCATGCCGGTGGTCTAAATTTTAACCTCTGGATTGTTCATGATGGGATGCGTCTGACTGTTGTTCGTTGAGGGTGACGGAGCTATTGATCGTCTTGGTCAAATTCTAGAGAACTTGTCGAAGGAAATGTTGATCGAATTTATTGACCGTCTTGATAAACTCAGGGTAACTTTGCGAAGGAGATGTTGACCGGATTCGTTGACTGTCTTGAAAAACTTTGGGTAACTTGGCGAAGGAAATATTGACCGAATATGTTGACTGTCTTAGAAAATTTTGGGTAACTCGTGGGAGTTGGAGTGACGTGCGACCATTAGCTGGTCTATCAGGCAAAAAGGTGGCCACGTGTCTTCATGTGGTGAATTCAGGATCTCGATAATTAATACGCCAGAGGATCTGATTCAGTGGCATCCTTTTGGGAAGCGACATGTGGCAGCCATGATGGCACGCATTTACGAGGCGGTTTAGTGTGTTTACACTGGCCTTTAAGTTGTCCATCCGCTTCACTTTGAATTTCCCCACGCTTTCTTCTGTTCCTTTGTCTTCCTTGAAAGAGAGAAAAAGAAAACCCTAGACGTTTTTCTGACCATGGCCTCCGTCACTGATATTGCTTCTGTTCTCAGAGAGAATGATGTGAATAAATAATACATGGAGTACAATATCCCAAAGGAGATTGCCTTCCGTGCTCCTGGGAAGGACGATAGGGAGTTTCTGCCACCTGAGGGCTTTGTTACCATCTACAAGGCTCATTTGAGAAGTGGGATTTGTCTTCCGATCCCTGATAAGCTGTTGTCGATCTTTGAGGCGCTTTGAATCCCCATCGCACAATTCCATGTGAATGCGATTCGGTTTTTGTGTTCCTTCTGTATATTTATTCGTCAGCACTCGAGGCTACTAACGATGTCAATGGTTAGAGTGCTCTTTAAGCTCAACTAGGGAGCGGAATGGATCTCTCTGGCCCCACGTGGCGGTCTTGGAGTAAGTACCGTTATATACGATTCTCTGAAGAACCGGAAGAACCGATTCTTCTTCGTCTATGTGGATGAGCCCTGGCCTTTAGCGAAGGAGTAGGGCCAGGTGCATGATGTGTATACTGGGGTGCCTTCTGAGCCAGAGACGACGTCCCTGTCTTGGTTGATCAAGCTCATTGAGGACCATATTGAAGATTTTCGAAGAGACCACTTGGTCTCCAATGCTGAGACCAAGAAGGCCAAGTGGGGGCCTCCTTTTCCCATCCAGAAATTTAGGGTTCGTCCGCCAAAAGCCCTGCTGGGGAAGAAGAGGACTAGGGCCACGCTTAGAGGTCCTCGTTCTCTTGATACCATTCCCACAAATCCAAAGCAAAAGAAGGCGGCCACGGTGGCGCCTTCTTTGTCGTCTTTCAGGCCAGACTACATGGCCGTTGGGCACTACGCGGGGGTAGGCGCCGTCTCTAGGATTGAAGTGGAGCTGGCTTTAGAGGCTTACAACGCCATGTTGAGTGCCAGGGCGAGCGGCGTTGTTTTTACACAGCCTGCGCTGGTGGGGTTGATGTTGGATCCCCAACTTGGGCCAAAGAAGATGACTATTGCGCCGTTTATTGGGATGCTTGTGCCAGCTGGCGAGCCACGAGCCAAGACGCAGGAGCCATCTGTTGGGTCTCCTGCTGTGGGACTGCAGACTGATCAGCAAGAGATGGTTTTGGAGCCTCCCACCGTTCAGGAGGAGCCAGCCAGGACGAAGGATACTTCGGAGGAACTACTGGAGGATTTATTGGCGGAGGTCGCTGCCAGCCCTACCCATGAGGATTCTACTTCTAGTCCACTGCCCCTGGTGCCAAATCTGCACTCCAGACCAGACAGGCCAACACGAAGGGTTTGGCAGGTATACTTTCTGTTACCTGCCTTGTCTTTAAGTTTGTCTTTTCTAACCCCTTTTTTGTACAAGCTGATAATGTCATAGGTGCAGTTGCCAAGGTGCTTAGTCAGAGAGATAGGGTGATCTTTGATAGGGACACAGAATCGCTTGGCTCGATTCGAAGCTGAAGACTCTGGGGGTGGAGCACTGGGAGGATGCTGCTACCTTGGAGTCTGTCTTGGCTGGCATGGAGGCGGAGAATGAGAGTCTGAAGGGGGAGAACGCCCATTTGAAGGAGGAAAATGAGCGGGTTAAGAGGCGCCTTGACCAGCTCGCAGGGCAGATGGCCATTCTTAAGAACGATCGAAGTGTTCGCATATGCCCTCATGAGGTCGCGGACATGATGCTGTTGCTGTTATGGGAAGGGATCAACATCAGTCGGTGTATTGTGCAGCTGGTTAATCCTAACTTTCTAGTGGATCTCATTAACCTATCAAATCGGTCTGTACAGCACCACGAGAGCCTCGTGGGGGAGCCACGAGACGGTTAATGGCAGCCACTAGCTCCTTAGTTTTTGGTGACTTTAGTTCTTTTTTGGTACAGTTATGCAAATGTACTTTATTATAAGCAATAATACGAACAATTTTGTGTATGTCGTATGCCTTTGCTTTTTGTAGCTTCTTTTAGCTTGTATTTGTCCCTCGCAGTAATGGGCGGCCAGCTGGGCGTGCTTCTTGCGAGTTGGCCGCCCGCCTTGTTTTAGGCGTTCATGGTGTTCCCCAAAGGAGTGGAGTCCTTAGGGTCTTCTCTAGGCTGTCATTTGTGTTAAGTCAGCCTAGTATTCGCTCGCGAGTAAAGCTTGGTGGCGCTGCCAAAGTGTAGACTTGGGCGGCCAACTTTGGAGGAGCACTTTGCTATTGTCGACCATCATTGACTGATCACGTTATCTCCTTGTGAAGGAGGTGGTTGCGTGTGTTGCACTAGTTCTCTAAGATTTTAGACTGCTAATGGGCCACTTGGATGACCAAGGTTTAAGTTTGACCAGCTATGGGCCTCTCGGATGACCGAGGTTTATATACGACCACTTACGGGCTGCTTGGATGACCAGGGTTTAAGTTTGACTGCCTATAGGCCACCTGGATGACCAGGGTTTAGATATGACCACTCATGGGCCACCTGGATGACCAGGAGTTAGTAACGAGAGGGTAAAGACCCTCCCGACTTAGGGGCAGTCTAGGTCGTTTAAACCTGTAACAAGAGAAACATATATATGCACACGAAAAAGGAAGCAAACACAATATGCTAAAGGGAATACTTGTTTCATTAATTGGAAAATACATACAAATGATTACATACAAATATGCAGATTACCTACCCGGGCCCTTATTGAAAGTAGCGTTTGTGGTGGATCGCGTTCCACGCCCATGGGACTAATTTTTCGTCCTGATTTTAGAGCTTGTATGCCCCATTTTGCAGGACAGGGGAGACTAGAAAAGGCCCTTCTCAGTTTGGGGAGAGCTTATTCCGGCCGGCTATCTTGCCTGTGGCCTCGATACTTCGCAAGACCAAATCTCCAATATTGAACTGCCGCGTTTTTACCTTCTTGTTATAATAGAGGGCGATTCGGTGTTGGTAGGTCGCTGTTTGCATTTTGGCGATGTCGCGAGCTTGTTCTAGCAAGTCTAGGTATTCTCGAATTTTCTGAGAGTTACCTTACGGGTCAAAAGATTCTACCATAAGACTTGGAAGCCCGATTTTGACTGAGATCACCGCTTCAGTCCCGTAGCAGAGGCTGAAGGGTGTCTCATGCATTGACTCTTGTTGGATTGTTCAGTAAGACTAGAGGAAATTGAGTCCCGTTGTCTGACACTATGACTTCAGGAATGCCAAATCTGCTGATGACATTCTGATGAACGAACTCAAGAGCGTTGTGCTCTGTGAAGTAGTCGATACCTACTATGATGAACTTTCTTTGCCCCGTTGCGATGGAAAATGGGTCAAGAATATCAGCCCCCATTACGCGAAGTGCCAAGGCACCTCAAGGGATTTCAGCTCGGCGAATGGCTGGTGGTGAAAGTTGCCGTGAAGCTGGCAGCTTTCACACTTCTTTACAAACTCGAGTGCATCCTTTTTCATCGATGGCCAATAGTAGCCTTATCGCATGATCTTGAATGTTAGGTTTTTGCCGCCGACGTGCGATCCGCAAATCCCAAGGTGCACCTCACCCAAGGCGTAGTCAGCTTCTTCAGGGGTTAGGCACCAGAGGTACAAAGTCGAGTAGTCGTGGAGATACAACCGTCCGTCGACTACAGTGTACCTGCTGGCTATTTTCTTGATCCGCCTGGCCTCATCTGCACCTTCTGGCGGTACTCCGTCCGCCAAGTACCTTAGGTAGGGCGTCGTCTAATTTTCTTTCCTAGAGATCTACATTACCTCCTGTTTCTCTATACTGTGAGTGTTTAGAACTTCCCTCATGCCTCTCAAGACTATTCTAGATTTTTGGCCGACGCTGCTCTGGCCGGTTGATCGGCCTTCTAGTTTTCAGTTCTGGAAACATGGACCAGGGTTAGCTTGTCGAAACTCTGGGCGGCCTCCCTCGCCTTGGCCAAGTACGTACTTGGCCAAGTGTGGATTGCTCGCCCAAAACTCCCATCAACCGGGTTGACGATTAGCTCAGAATCGCTGTAAACAGCTAGTCGTTTGGCTGAGCACTCTTTCGCTAACCTTAACCCGGTTAACAGGACTTTATATTTGACAACGTTGTTAGTTGCCGGGAAGTCAAGTCTAATAGAGTACTTCACCTCAAACCCGTCAGGGGTCCTGAGGACTACCCGGCATCGCTGTCTGTGTCCGTAGACGATCTGTCTACGTGGAGTACCAATTCTGGAATTCTCTCGTGCTGTTCTGTATTCTCCGGGGGCTGCTCTTCGAAAATTGGGGCCGTGGTCTTTATAATGAAGTCGGCCAGAGCCTGTGCGTTTATGGCAGGTATGGGCCAAAATTTGATATCGAACTCGCCCAATTTGATAGCCCACTTTACCAGCCGTCTAAAAATGTCAGGTTAATGGAGAATGCTCTTCAGAGGCTGGTCAGTGAGAACTATTACGTGGTGTGCCTCAAAGTAGGGCCTTAGTTTTCGTACGAAGAATATGAGAGCTAATGCCAACTTTTCACTGCACGGGTAGTGCGTCTCTTGGTTGGTCAGTGTTTTACTTACGTAGTAGATCGGTTGTTGGGTGTTGAAATTCTGGTGTACGAGGACGGAGCTGAGGGACACCTCTGACACCGCAAGGTAGAGGTACAACTACTCTCTTCCTTGGGTGACGTTAGTATTGACGGGCTAGCCGGATATTGCTTCAACTCATTGAAGGCTGCAAGACAATTTGCCGTCCATTGGAATCTGTTTGATTTTGTCCCCCTTAGAGCCTTGAAGAATGACTGATACTTGTCACCAGACATCGCTAGGAAGCGGGACAAGGCTGGCAGTCTTTCGGTCAGTCGCTGGACATCCTTGATGCTCCGTGGGGGAGCCATGTCTGCGAGGGCCTTGATCTCCTCTAGGTTTGCCTTGATCCTTTGTTGGGAGATGATGAAACCCAAGAATTTTTTCAAGGCTGCCCCGAAGACACACTTGACCAGATTCAACTTCATTTGATGCTCACAGAGCACCTCAAATGACTCTGTTAGATCGCGAATATGGTCGCTGGCGGTTCTACTCTTGATGAGCATGTCGTCGACGTAAACCTTCATATTGCGGTGAATCTGTTTCTCAAATATTTTATTTACCAACCGTTGGTAGGTGGCTCCTACGTTCTTCAGTCCAAAGGGTATTATCTTATAGCAGTAAGTGCACTGATCTGTCATAAACGATGTATGCTCCTCGTCCTCCGGGCTCATTCGGATCTGGTATTGCCCGAGTAGGCGTCCATGAAGTTCAACAGTTCACATCTGGACGTCGAGTCCACCAGCAGGTCGATCGTGGGTAAATGAAAGCTGTCTTTCGGGTAGGCTTTGTTAACGTCGGTAAAATCGATGCACATTTGCCATTTTTCGTTACTCTTCTTTACCAAGACGACATTGGAAAGCCAATTGGGGTACTGAACTTCTCTGATGAATTTGGCATCCAGTAGTTTCTTTACTTCCTCCTGGATGGCAACTAATTTTTTCTACCTAGTAATTTCTCCACTTCTGCCTGACGGGCTTTCGGTCAGAATTGAAGTCCAACTTGTGGACCATTGCCCCGGTCAGAATCCTAGGTATGTAAGCGGGAGTTTATGCGAAGATGTCAGCATTTCGTCGCGGGAACATGATCAGCTCATCGCGCATTGTACTAGTGAGTGAGCCACTGATCTGTACGCATTTTTTCAAATCCTCCGGGTTCTGTGGGACTAGGTCGGTTGCCTCATCAGATTGTGCCTGCTGCATGGTTGTTTTGTCTCGATGGTCGAGTTCTCCCACCTCTTTGGTGCTGTCATTAGGAGTAATTTGGGACATGTAACATGTCCACCCAGTGACTTGGTCACCCAACACTTCATCCACATCATATTGTGTTGAAAATTTTATTTTGAGGTTTGGTATTGAAGTGACGGTCTCAAACGCCGTTAGGCACGATCGGCCTAGTATAGCGTTGTATACGGAGGGCAGGTCGACTACCAAGAAGGTAAGTGTATGACTTGCCATTTTCGGGTATGTGCCTAGGGTGACTTCTGATTGGATCGTCCCTTGGACGGGTACTGGTTCGTTGCCAAGGCCGTACTGTGGGCTTTCGGCAGGTTTTAATTGATTCTTTTTTAAGCCAAATTTAAAGAACACATCCAGGTAAAGTAAATCGTCAGAACTTCCATTATCAACGAATGCTCGTTTCAGTTGGTAGTTGACGCTGCCATCCGAAACGAGTGTAGATACAACAAGGGGATCCGCATGGGGATAAATTACATGTGCTAGGTCGCTGTCACTAATACTAATGACGTTGTTTGTAGTACGATGTTTCTTCCTCTCAATCTGCTTCTCCTTGTCATCAGCTGGGTTCTTGACCGGCCGGGTGGTGATCATGTTGACCACTCCTACCGTAACCCGATTTTGTAGAGGGAAATGCTCTAATCCTTCTCCGCTTGTCGTGCCAGAGCTCTGACTAGGGCCCTTAACGAGCCTGTTGAGATTGTCCCTTCTTATCAGCTCTTCAATCTCCCGCTGGAGGGTCTTGCAGTCCTTTGTGAAGTGCCCGGGAGATCGATGGAAATCGCAGTACTTTGTCAGATTTTCTCCCTCTGCCTTCTTAAGTGGTTTTGGCCACTTAAGGAACTTCTCCCCACGGATCTACATGAGGACGTTCGAATGCGTATCAGTCAAGGGCGTTAGGCTGATGGGTCCGTAGTCCTTGCGCTCTGGTGGTCTGGTCCTATGGTGCTTTCGGCGGGAGTAATCGCCACCGTTGTACTTCCTCTTTCCCTCTCCGAGGAACGGGCAAGGCTGTTCGGTCTATTCTGGTCGTTTAGCCTCGTTGGCCTCTTCCACTACCGCTTAAGCTCGGGTGATTGATTCTGCCTCCCGAAAATTATGCAGGTTCTTGTGCGCCAGGTACCTGAAGAAATTCGCATACATTAGTGCGAAGATGAAGCTGTCCAACTTCATCTCCTATGTGAGCCTGAGGATCCACCTTGCTTCCGCCATGAAGCAATCCAGAAACCTCCGTGGATTCTCTCCCTGCTTCTGTTTGATGTGGGAGAGGTGCCACGACTGTTTTTCTTCTCAGCGACTGGAAGCTTATTGAGCTAAAAAGATATTAGTCCGCTCCCTGAAGCTTCCGATTGAATTTGAAGGGAGGTGGTGGATCCATATACGAGCGTCTCCCTTCAACGTGAGCGGGAAGCAGCAGCACATCGTCGAATCTTCCAACCCTTGTAGACTTAGATGGGTGCGAAAATGATCTATCGAATCAGTGCTTCCATCGTAAGAGTCAAGGGCATGCATCGGGAATGTGGCGGACATTGGTCGATTGAGGATCTCCGTTGTGAAAGGAGATTTGTCTAGATCAATGGCGTGTTCATCGTCCTTGAACACGCGATTTCAGATCTTCTCCAACCTGGGGTCTGCACGAGCAGCGTTGGCTGATCTCTTGGAGTTGAGATAGGTTATTAACTCCGTTCTTTACCTGGAGTGGCCAGTAGTCGGCCAGCTACTACCTCCAGTGGATCTGACGGTCTTGGAGGCTCCCTCCTGGACCGAGTTCTTGATCTCCATTCATGAGTATCGAGGGTTCCTCCATTTTGGACTTTCCTCCGGAGACATGCTTCCTGAGTGCTCCTCAAGCCTGGTCTGGCTAGGAGCCCGTGAAGATTCGGGGATCTGAGTGTTGGCCAACATTCTGGGCTTTTTTGCAGGCTTCTTGTTCTGGCCTCCTCTTCTTGAGACCGGCGCAGGGACTACTGTGGGCGGAGCCCCCAGCTATGAGTGCTATCGGGAGCAAAGCATCTGGTGCATCTTGTTGGTGTTTTGTATTTGCTCCACTAGATGCTGAAAGAAGGGTCCTGGCATCCCGTTGACCATGGCACCAGCAGCGTGGTTTTGGTCGGAAGAGGTCATGTCTCTGGCGGGTTTGCTAGCTTGTGATCTTGTATTCATCATTCTCGTTGGTTTAGTCGGTGAGGATGAGTGAGTTTTTTGAAAAAGCGTGGTAAACTTTTCGTAAGCGCTTCCCACAGACGGTACCAATAATGTGTCCTTAGATCCGAATTTTGAACATATTCGGGTCGATTTAATCGTTTGGATTCGGCTCCGTTCACCGAGTCTTGACCCTGCACACCACTACAACAAACAAGAAGTCAGGTGCCGGTGGGATATTATCTCACCGAAAATACTACGACCCTCAAGTCAGTAATAGGCATTCGACTTTTAAGAAGGAAATTGGAAATGAGAGTTGAGAGAGAGAGAGAGAATGAGAGGGTAAGTAGTATTCGCTTTCAGACGTAAGAGACATCCTAGCGGCTCGTGATGAGCATAGTTCCCCAGCTTAGTGTTCGCGGGGAACGAGTGAGAGACTAAATCCTATAAGCGTGGAAGCTTTGAAGGACAGAGAGTGAGCGTCGTCTCTGAAATCTGAACGCTGAGTGTGGAATTATTGTAGTAAACGATTGTATACTTAAAAGTGAATGTTTGTATGCTTAGAAGTTGGCATGCCCTGGAGTGGAGACTCTGTGGGCTTATATAGATGGAGGGTAGGGCGACCTTCCTTGGCCGTGAAGGCGCAATTCTTGCACCATGTTGGGTGACCTTCCTTGAGCAAGAATGCTTGACTTGTGTAATATGTTGGGATTGCTTCCTTTTCTAGCGGGCAACGATTCTCAAGATTACTTGCATTCCTTTTACATTTTGTTACCGTTAGGGTCAGCAATAAGCAGGAAGAGAGAATCTGGTTGAATCTTTTGGTATCCTTTTTAGTACAGATTAGGTTTAGGGAAGGCGCAAAATTAGGACAATAGCTCGTTAATTGTCATCTATGGAAGTGTGGACCCAATTGGACCTGACCCATGTAAGGTTTTTTCCCTTTTGGCCTACTTGCTACAGTACTTCTGGTCAACAAAGACATTGATCGCCTAATTGGAGCATGTTAGCCACCCCGTTTGCCTTTCACACGGTCAACGTTGGCGTTGACTGGCCAAACGCACATTTGGGCCTTCTTGGATTTGGGCCGTTTTTCCTATTGGGCCAGCCCATTATGGGCATACCCGTTAGAGATGGTCGTTCTGCTTATCTTATCTTGACTGTTTATTTTTATATAAATGATCATAATTTAATTATTTTAAAATAATTAATATTTTAGTTTTAAATAGTTATTTTATGATCATCTATTTAAAAATGAATGATCATAATATAGATAATAAATCTCTCCATCTCAACGCTGAAACAGCCCTAATTCTGCCATTTATTTGAGTCATTGCATCCCATTAGAGCTTCTTAACATATTAAGCGGGGTTGGGAGCCTTTAGTTGAATCATTGCCAATTCAGATGATCCTATCTAAATAAACTATCTTCCCTCACTAAAAGTACTCCAATCAGTCGGCCCAATGTGGGAATTCCCAGCTTAATAATTCTCCTAATATATCACCAAATTTACAAGTTTTAGTTCACTGGCATACATATTTAAATTCACAAGTAATAAAATAAGTTGATTAATGTATACGTTCTTTCTTCCTAAGTATCTAATCTTCCTAAAAGAGTGTTGGCGCAAAACTCGCGGAAGTCACGGTGACCGAGTGGATAGCAACAGAGCAAGGCTCTCGGATACGCAAGGTAAAAATAGAGACCGAGAAGACACAGGGAGTTTTTGGCGTGGAAGTACCCTCTTGTAAGCAAGGGAAAAACCACCGAAAAATACACTATAAAGGATTATTACAATCGTTAGCTACTCAAGCTCAAACGAAAGAAAAG